>JAULUF010000023.1:17125000-17412500 GCA_031834385.1 Semotilus atromaculatus | reverse complement strand
GGTTGGATGTATGGATGGGTGGGTGGATGGATGGATGGATGGATGGATGAATGGATGGATGGATATTTGGTTGGATGGGTGGATGGATGGATGGATATTTGTTTAAATAAATATTTGGTTGGATGGATGGGTGGGTGGATGGATGGATGGATATTTGGTTGGATGGATGGATGGGTGGGTTTTTGGATGGATGGGTGGGTGGGTGGGTGGATGGATGGATGGATGGATATTTGGTTGGATGGATATTTGGTTGGATGGATGGATGGGTGGATGGATGGATGAATGGATGGATATTTGGTTGGATGGATGGATGGATGGATGAATGGATGGATATTTGGTTGGATGGATGGGTGGGTGGATGGATGAATTGATGGATATTTGGTTGGATGTATGGATGAGTGGGTGGATGGATGGATGGATGAATGGAAATTTAGTTGGATTTATGGATGGGTGGGTGGATGGATGGATGAATGGATGGATATTTGGTTGGATGTATGGATAAGTGGGTGGATGGATGGATGGATGGATGGATATTTGGTTGGATGTATGGATGGGTGGGTGGATGGATGGATATTTGGTTGGATGTATGGATGAGTGGGTGGATGGATGGATGGATGGATATTTGGTTGGATGTATGGATGGGTGGGTGGATGGATGAATGGATGGATATTTGGTTGGATGTATGGATGGGTGGGTGGATGGATGAATGGATGGATATTTGGTTGGATGTATGGGTGAGTGGGTGGATGGATGGATGGATGGATATTTGGTTGGATGTATGGATGGGTGGGTGGATGGATGGATGGATGGATGAATGGATGGATGGATATTTGGTTGGATGGGTGGATGAATGGATGGATATTTGGTTGGATGGATGGATGGGTGGGTGGATGGATGAATTGATGGATATTTGGTTGGATGTATGGATGAGTGGGTGGATGGATGGATGGATGGATGAATGGATATTTAGTTGGATTTATGGATGGGTGGATGGATGGATGGATGGATGGATGAATGGATGGATATTTGGTTGGATGGGTGGATGGATATTTGTTTAAATAAATATTTGGTTGGATGGATGGGTGGGTGGATGGATGGATGGATATTTGGTTGGATGGATATTTGGTTGGATGGATGGATGAATGGATGGATATTTGGTTGGATGGATATTTGGTTGGATGGATGGATGGATGAATGGATGAATATTTGGTTGGATGGATATTTGGTTGGATGGATGGGTGGGTGGATGGATGAATGGATGGATATTTGGTTGGATGTATGGATGAGTGGGTGGATGGATGGATGGATGAATGGATATTTAGTTGGATTTATGGATGGGTGGGTGGATGGATGGATAGATGGATGAATGGATGGATATTTGGTTGGATGGGTGGATGGATATTTGTTTAAATAAATATTTGGTTGGATGGATGGGTGGGTGGGTGGATGGATGGGTGGGTGGATGGATGGATGGATGGGTGGGTGGGTGGGTGGATGGATGGATGGATGAATGGATGGATATTTGGTTGGATGTATGGATGGGTGGGTGGATGGATGGATGGGTGGATGGATGGATATTTGGTTGGATGTATGGATGGGTGGATGGATGGATGGATGGGTGGATGTGACAGTACCTGTTCTGTAAGGCTTCAGGAAGAGTTAAAGGCATCTGGTAGTAAATGAGTCCAATCAGTAGAGCACAGAAGATGTTAAGTGCCATCTGAGCGTATGAGGTCTGAGGATTCCTGACAACGTTCAGCATTGTCCTCCAACATACCACATTTAACTACATACAAACACACACATGTTCAGGTAAGCATGCACATACACATACATGGAAAAAACATAAAACCATTGTCACATCTGTTTTGTAGTTTTATTTCAAGTTTATATTTTCATGTCTTTATTTTTGAATTTCATAGTTTCAGTTCCTTAGTCTAACTTGCCTTCAGTGGACTTTATGTTACAATCATCCAGAAGACAAGGTTTATGGCTCACTGTTTATTTCACCCATAACTGACCAGATAACAGCTATGAGCTCAAGTTGAACAGTCGGTCAAGTCAATGTACCGGTTAAACATTTACTTATGAACACACGCCTAAAATACTTTTTTCTTATGAAACTAACCTGGTAGAAAAATGAGGTGACATAGGATGGTGGCTTGCTCTTGGCTTCACATGAGGGATCTGATGGTCCAGTGATACATTTCAACTCCTCTGTGACAGAAGCACAGTACTGAGACTCCCTATAAAGCTCAGCCAATGACTTCTCTGAGGAAGAGAGAGACACTTTAAATCCACTTAACTCATGTGATTGAACAATACCACAAAACATTGATTACCTTATAGAAGTTGAATTTGTCAATTCCTCGGTTTCATAATCATATATGTGCTCATATTTGCCTGTGTGTGTATGTGTATTACCTGTTGGTATTGAAGGAGAGGTCTCCCCATTTATTATGTCCAGAAAGAAATCAGCAGGGTTGTTGAAAGCCTCACACTCATAACCTAATCAGCAGAGGAGACAATATTTATGGCAAACTTAATAATATTTGAAAATATGAATGGCAAGTATTCTTTTTGGTAACACTTTATTTTACAGTGTCCATGTTACACATGTTACATGTAGTTCGTATAGTGATAACTATAAATTATGCATAATTACATGCGACTAATCCTAAAACAAACCCTAATCCTCCTAACCCTATAGTAAGTATATGCTTTAATTATTATCACTCAGAATCTAAATGTATAATTACACTGTAACAAAGACTATATAATAATGAGTATCCTTATATTTCTATAAAGGCACTGTAGTGAAGATATTAACCACTAAATGAATTCTACGGAATATTGTTTCGTTTTAATACACAAGCAAAAAGGCTAATAGACTAGAGCATGAATTATTATTATTTTTATACTGAAAGATAAATTGTCCTATTCAATTTTGATTTGATTAAATTATGGCAAATCTTTTGCTTTTTATTATTTGATAATTCTTTGTTTCATGCACAATTTAAACTGTAAAATACTGCACATTGTAGCAAATAATAGAACATTTATTTTGTTGTTGATCAAATAAACAAACAAACAAACAAACAAATAAATAAACAATAGAATTCAATATCGTGGTACTTCGATGAGAGTACGGTTCTCCAAGGTACTTTAAAGAATACCTTAGAATTACTTTTTTGCTAATGTTCAGAAACCGTGGATGAGTTGGATGGGTCTGATATAAAATTTTCATTTAATTCATATTTATGTGACCAGTATTTTACCCAGACTCTGGAAGTAGTCCATGGCTTTGCCGGCAGGGCCAGCATAAACGGTTTCTCCTTTATGGAGAAGTGTCAGGTGATCAAAGAGCCTGAAGATTGAGTAACGTGGCTGGTGGATCGAGAAAATTATAGTTCTACCGCCACGTGACAACCTGAATGACCAGAAGAGAGAAAGAGGGAAGTTGCAGAGATAAGATCAAATGACATGAAGCTAAAGATTTTGAGATCTTCTGGTTTCAAAACAAGAAGAGGTTAAGTTAGAAGTACATAATAATCCAGGCAATGAAGTGTTGTTAAATAAGGCACAATGTACCTGTGCAAGAGAGAAATTATGCTGTTAGCTGTATTGGAGTCGAGGCCTGTGGTCGGCTCATCCAGGAACAGAAGTCTAGGAGATGTAATGAGCTCCATACCAATGCTACAGCGCTTTCTTTCTCCTCCCGATACACCTCTTATAAACTCTGTACCAATCTGGAAGAAATGTGATCTATTTAATATATTTAAATAACATTTAACATATTTCATTTTTTAAACACCATTTGAAGCATGAACCTAAACTGACCTTGCAATAAAAGTAGGCTACGTTTACACGACTTACTAAAAATGGAAAAGTTTTCCCTTTGTGTTTTTCACGTACAGACGACAACGTTGTCAAAACAATCCCCGTTCACACCGACCCACCAAAACGACTAAACACTTCCAGGCCAGTAGTTGGCTATGTCACTTCATAAAGAAACTACGCGCCTACAGACTGAACATGTAATATGAATGCGCATGGTCACTGTTTTCACAAATTCGTGTTTTCAGGCCCCCAAAACAGTGTTATCATGTAAATGAACAGCCAAAACTTATAAAAACGTTTCCGCTTTTAGTTGAAAACAGTGTCGTGTAAACGCCCCTAAAAGATTTTTCTGACCTTGACTTGATTTTCTCAACAGGAATTTTCCAAATATTAATTATATTAAAAGAACAAATGTTCTGTTTTAAGACAAACAAGAAACTAAATTAAAATTTAAAACTATTAATTAATAATTTTCCCCTCCATAATTTTATCTTTTTAGCAAGACTTTTTCCCAAAGTTTGCAATCTCAGGACAGTAAAAACCTAATTTTTTAACCTAAATAGATCTGGACATAAAAATCGGCAGTCACATTTGTGTCCAACCTTGGTTTCTGCACAGTCCTCCAATCCAAGCTCCTGAATGATGCTCTCCACTTTTTTTTCCTTATCAGCAGTGGAATACTGTTTCCTTGGCAACCGCAGATTTCCAGAGAATAAAAGATTCTCCCGCACAGTCAGAGTTCCCATCAGGATATCATCCTACAGAAGGGGAGAGACAGACAGACAGACATATAGCAAAGAGAATGCTGGAAATTAAACCGATTAAATACATGCAAAAGATTCCAGAACAGGGGACAAAAATAAGGATCACATAATAATCTTCCCTGCATTAACATTTACATGTGTCACACAACAGAGCAGATTACTCCTTTATCCTCATGAGAGGACATACTAACAACTGTAAAGTTCTGCATTCTCACCTGTACGACATAGGCAGACATGAGACGGAGGTCAGAGGTCACGACCTTGTTGTCAACAAGAACTTGACCTGAACGCAAACCACGAGGATCCTTCCTGCCAGCGATCACATCTAACAACCTTCACACAAAACATAAAGGTTCGAAATTGTGCGTAGGTGCCAGCTTATTGTCAGTTGTAACTAAAGTCTGATGATTCTGTGAGCATCTTACGATGTTTTGCCGCTTCCTGTTGCTCCCATGATTGCATTCAGTCCCGTTTTCATGATTCCACTAAAACAGGAAATAGCAAAACAATCTTATATGTGCACTGTAAATATGTTGATTAAATAACCTAAAAATGTGATTCATGTGGCAACATATGAACGCTGAATCAATATTTTGAATATGCTTAAATCATTATAAGTTTCACCAATGAAAGTAATTTAAGAGTAAAATTCGCTTTATATTTTTCATAATACACTAGTACACTAGTGTTCTAAGTTGAAAGAAATTAATACTTTTATTCAGCAAGGATGCATTAAATTGATCAAAATAGACAGCAAAAAATGCTATTCTTTTGAACTTTATATATAAATATCAAGCAGCACAACTGTTTTCAACATTGATAATAATAAGGAATGTTTCTTGAGCAGCAAATCAGCATATTAGAATGATTTCTGAAGGATCATGTGACACTGAAGACTGGAGTAATGATGCTGAAAATTCAGCTTTGCATCACAGGAACAAATTACATTATAAAATATATTAAATTAGAAAAAAGTTATTTTGGGGGTTTATTTATTTATTTTTCACTATATTTTCGATTAAATAAATGCTGCCTTAGTGAGTATAAGAGACTTTCAAAAACATAAAAAAAACTTTTTAATATATAATGTGTATAATTTATCACATTAAATAATGTTTTTGACTTTACAAAGTCAATTTTTAATTTAACAGGTAATTTAAATGTTAATGCGCGAGGCACATTTTTGGTTATCATGATTTCACAAGAGCAATCTACACTGTAAAAAAAAATAGTTGGATCAACTTAAAAAAGTAAGTTACCTGGTTGCCTTAAAATTTTAAGTTCATTGCAATAAAAAATTTGAGTTAATACAACAAAGGAGATTGGTTTAATAAATAGAAACTCAAAATATTATGTTGTCTGAACTACATTAATTATCTAAGTTGATTTGACAAAATATAAAAAGTTGTGAAAACAAATCATCAAAATTCATTTTTACAGTGTATATATCTAGTATTGACGATATATTATCATTAGAAATGCAATTAATATAAAGCATTATTTAACATTTTTATTATAAAAATAAATAATACAAAACCGATGAAAGAATTGGTTATATTTCTTATTGTGACAGAAAAAAAACATCACAGTTCCTCAACCAAAGCAAGCAACTGATTGCTGCATATAACACAAAAAATGAAACATGAACACACTTACACACACAAACTATGAAGAATTACAATTTCAGGACTTCTTTTTCATTCTAATCTCTAAACATCGGAACTCTGGACAAACTTTAGAAGATATTTTCAATAGCATTAGGTCAAGAGCAATTTCTTTTGCAGGAATAAAAACATTTAAACACAGAAAGACACAGATATGCACATGCATATCAAACAGCTTTTGGAGTGCACAAGATAACTGTTATCTGTATCAAAATGATACATGCGAGATGTAAATCTTATGAAGCATGTAAACGTCTAGTGAATAAGACAATCTGATCTAACTGCTTCTACAGCATTTAGAGACTCACACACACACAGACACTAACCTGACATTTTTTAGGATGTCTCTCTCAGGTCCTCTCTTGCGGCACAGTCCACGGCTTTCTCTAATGCAGTACTGAATATTCTGGTATGTCAGAGCTGGACCTGGCACTTTTACAGACACCTTTGAGACATCGCTCTCCCAAGCAGGCAACATTTTTATCTCACACACTTCCATGGAGCTGGAGAGCATGAGGCAGAGGAGAGAAAAAGTGACAAGCTTCCAGGTGGAATGAGTATTCAAGACAGCCCAACCTTTCAGGACTTTCCTCCAGACATTAACCTGGGATCACTGCGTGTCTCCTGTCAAAGTCCTCACATGCCCATGTTACACCTCCTGCTATGTAACACCTGCACTTAGGAAACAACATAAAAGTTGATCAGAAGATCATCTTTGCACATATGAAGATGAATTATGATGTGCCATTTAAGACACTGGATGCGATTTGCCATATATTATGCAACTGCTCTTGTTAATGTTATTGCATGTTAAATCACTCTGCACTTCCCCTTTATGCTATCTTGTTTTATCTTACTTAAGGTGACTTTCTTCTTAGAGTATTGAAATATGAACGTCACTCCTTAAGGATGTTACCAAACAATCTTTAACATCAGAATGTGTTCAATGTATAAACATTAAATATTACCTATAAGAGGGAAAATGTCACTAATTTTAGTGTTATTGGTTTTGTGGCAACATAAAAATTTTACTGTCTGCATGCTTATACTTTTTTTGAAGTTTAATCGAAACCTCCTAAAATGTTCTTTTTAAAAACCTTATTGGGGCTATAAGAAATAAGATCAATTCAATATAGCTTGCTGATGAGTTTATAACCTTATAAATCCTAATGTACTGTGTGTGACACGCAAGTTTCTAAGGCCTCTAAATTATCAACATGATCAAAACTTTGCTTAAATACCTGTTGTACACAACAGATTTCTTTTTAGATTTTCTCTAGATGTTCAATAAACCGTTTAATTAAAAAAATATGTTTATTCTTTCATATATGCATTTTCTTAAAGAGAATGATCTACTCTAGGCTACACCTTGTGTAGTGTATGCATATAAAAAGAGAGGTGTTTTAAAATATGCCACCGTGAAAATGTATTTTCTTCCAATTATTTCCTTACCTGTGGATGTCTTGTTACAACAGTCAATGACTTTAAGATGGTTTTAAATGGTTTTGAGCCACTGATCTATAATGTCATTATGGTTTGAGCACGAAAGATGCATTTGTGTAGCCTACTTGTATAATGACGCCCTCTGTAGACCAAAGAAGGTCATCACAACAGGCAGGCTATATATATTCAAAAAACCCTCTCTTTGTTTAACATTCGCCTACTGTAATGAACAGAAGAGAAACAGGAAAGTACTTTGGAAAGCATGAATAGCGACTCATCATGGGCTTGCGCAATCTTGCGTTCCTTCTCCGTGTACTTGAGTTGAGGCTCAAGTGTTTGGTGTGGCACATAAACATGGGCGGTGTCGTCATTCATTGTCACTCAGTGACAGATGACAGACAGTTGGTGCATCTAATAAACAGTTGAGCCGTTGACGCCAAGCCACGCCCTGCGTGTCTGTAGCCAATGAGCGTCGAGCCCAACTCAAGAGGGCGGGGTTTGAGTCTCGGCAACGGTAAGTTGTTTTCATCGACTGTGTGGCGGAGAAGTGCAAGCACCGGTCGCTATGCAGACGTAAACTAACAGCTGTCGATGAGGCCGCCGCCGACGACAAACGACTACGTCCGGGTTTAATCGCCGCGGAGAGTTGTTTAAGCGAACGTTAGAGCATTACAGCAGCGGTTTAAGTGTTTTTTTTCGTGGCCATGGAGGAGAAGAAGGAGGAGGGGGAAGCGGAGATCCAGGAACACGGACCCGAGCACTGGTTCTCCAAATGGGAGCGGCAGTGCTTAGCCGAGGCCGTGCAGGAGGAACCGAGCGAGGAGGAGACCGAGCAGAGCCAACAAAAACTTTGGCATCTCTTCCAGAACTCAGCCACTGCCGTCGCGCAACTGTATAAAGGTGCGATAACGTTATGTACAATAAAAACTCACCGAGAGCTAGCCAGCTCTGACACTGGCAAACAAAGGAGACTAACTCATAAGCTCAACGGATAGCCACCAAATTAAATCTAACAAGATCTAATTAAGACGTCGAGGGGTTATTTTATAATAAAATACACACATTTAGTGCTTAATTAATATTATTTCGCCTTTTGTTTGGCTGATTTGAAGGCCGGTGGCGTTTACAGATTAGCATTGATGCTAAGTGGCAGACGGGCAACACAAATCAGTTTCTGTAAGGAAATGTCATCTGTTGTCCGTCTTTATTTATTATTAAAACTAGGTACAGTACATTTAAACGTGTTTTGTGAAAAAAATTATATATTTAAAGCTTCACCCAGCTGGTTGTCTATCAGCGAAACAAAATGGCGAAGTACAGGGAGGAGTTCATCTGATGAAAATAACGATTTGGGATCGAAATCTCATCTGTTATGAACTCAAGCGTCATATATGTAACGTTAGACGAAAAGATCTAGGAATACAATCTGTGATGAACGGATGAAAACGTGTAAAAATTTTTTTGAACAACAATAATAGTATGCGAAACAAAATGGCGAAGGCAGGATTAGCAGGCTAAGTTCAAAGATTGAGTTATTGTTAAAGGGCTGCTGTTTTTGTATCTGTTATTAAATCAAGGAAACACTATAAAGCTGGTTTAAATGTATAGCACTCCATGTTTAGAAGTTCTCATTTGGCCAACACGATACAATAAGAAACTAAAGCTACACAACAAAATGGCGTAGAGTCCACTTGCTACATATCAAATTTAGACGTCGTCTAACTAATGGCTGTGTCTCAAAACATAGAGAGCTACGTATGTAGACCACACTTATGGTCATCATACACGCTTTTAGAACAGTCCAAGTGCGCTTATGGTGCCCAAAAGTGCTTATCTCATGACACACTGACACTGCCAGTGCGAGAGTCTGTAAATGTGAACCTGATGGTGGTGTAGTTGTCTTGGTGTTTTCTTGTTTGTTTTTTAAACCGTGGGTACATTTGTGTCATATGGATGGGAAATGATGTATCTCCATTTGCAACGTAAACATTTCCTGTCCTGTCTGATCACTCCCTCAGATAGAGTATGTCAACAACAGGGCCTTTCCTTGTGGGTTCCCTTTCAAAATGCTGCAACTGCCGTCACTAACCTATACAAAGGTAAGTTGAGAAACCTTTTATGAACAGTTTTGCATTTTACACGACAATAGTCTAATGTATACCTCAGTTTTTATGCATATGCCAGAGTGTACAAACAGTTTGTGGCATATTGTCATTAGCATAGTATGTGCTTACTGTACACATGTAGGTAGGCATACTGAACGCCTGTACAGCCAGATTTTCCTTAACATGCCTACTCTGTACACTCAGCTCGCAATGCACCTTGAATTTTTTTTTTGCAATAATTAAATTGGTCCAGTGCAGTGTTGCCACCTTGTGGACATTTTTGTTTTTAGTCAAAAAAGAAACAGAGGAGATGGAACAACAAACTACTGGAAGGGGCATCAACAAAGTTGACAAGTACTTGTTTGTGGGGATTAAAGTCAGCATAAAATGGAAATTGTGATTCTTACCTATTGTAATGTATCTGCGAGTAAAATGGCTTCTCGAACATGAATGTTTAGTATTGCTGTGATGTCATGTGAGTGACAGGTTGTCCCGTCATCAGAGAAGAGATGTCGCTGCAAGTGGGAGGGGAAGTTATTTTCATTAAAGATTACAATGGCACATGACTAATGTGTGCACAGAAAAATAATTGATTATAAATACTGCAATATTCCATAAAAAACAAGAATTGTCTATTTAGATTTAGACATGCAACTGTAGTTTAAAAGAGTACAAAGACATTTTTTGGTCCTACCTTCTAGAGAGAAATGGCACAGACACTGGACAAGGATGAAGTGCACTACATGTTCACATCCAAAATGAGGTATACTATGGGCTTTCGTATGTGAACTACAGTTGATTGGAATTTACTGCATTAGTATTGTTTTGTTTCAACAAATCCCTGTTTTTGAATTAATCTGTTGAATGACTACAGAAAAAAAAAACATCATTGGTGTGCATCTTAATAAAATGGCACTGACATATTTTAAGATATGTCAGTGCAAGTTGCTTTCAGTTAAGACAGCTCAAAACATGCATTTTATTCTGGGACTTTAGTCTTAAGTCTTGTCTGTGAAACCGGGGCTAGATTATCTACATATAATCTACACATGTCAGTCTTTCACTTAATAGAATTCTTTCCAAAGATAAACTATAGTACAAACCAGTAGCATTTAAGTCCAGGGTGTAAGGAGGAATGTCATTGGTTGGCATTCTGAACAAAATGCCCCCTTCACTGAGTCGGTGTGTTGAGTAAATGGAAAAAAGAAAATCACTCAAGTTACATTTGATTCAGTAGGTGGCAAAAAGCATCTTGTTTGTGTTCTAAAAAATAGGAATGACACTGAACAGACGAAGCACTTATTTCATGAATGAGCAGCTGCTGACTCAGTGAACAAGATGTTTTTTGCTCAGTAATGTAAGTCTATCTCGTTTACAACATAGATAGAAAGAGGATGAAAGGGTTTGCCCGCGAATCACTTTTCTAATAAATTGGTTAAGTTAGATATTCAATGCCTCATTCATTGCACAAATAAGATGTTTTTTGCAATCTGCTGTTTTTAGTCATTAGACCTATTCAAACTTTAATTATTTGTCATGTCAACATTTAAAGGGGCTAGTCTGATTTTATTGCCATCCAGATGCTGAATGCATTGATGCTGATGCTGAATCCACATCACTGAGTTTATAAGAAGAAATCAATAAAAAATTCACTGTTTAAATCCTTTCTGACCACCGTACAATAACTGTTGCGCTTTGGATGCATTTTAAAGATCTAGCCTATACTTTTATTACTGAAATGCTGGAAGAACATATCACCATTTAAGGAGAAAGAAGAAAAGCACGTAAACATTTGAAATGGGCCGTTATTATGGCAGCAATTATATATTAAAAATATAAACCTAGCAGCTTTGTTTACTTCATGTAAATAAGAGGCTGTATTAACTTATTTCTGCTAATTTCCAAATGACCCATCCTTTTGAGATAAAACGAGACAGAAAACCAGTTTAACTATAGCATATCTATCTTCCTATTTTTAAACAGGAGGTTAAATAATCAAATAATAAATAGGATATTATTTACTTATTATTAAAGTAAATATGAATTTATTTTTCTTAATCCAAGCATGACATTTTATTTACAGCAGACAATCATGTGACTGACCACGTGAACAGCGCGTTCCCGGGTTCGTAAGATCACAAAACTCGCTCCTCCACCGTGAATAAATCGTACCATGTACCATGCAAATTTATTTTTACAGACATCCACATGAGAAACAATTACCGTCCAAATAGGGATAGAAGAATCCAAACATCCCCTAAGTTAATAACTAATAACTTTGCCTAAGTTAATAACTAATAACTTTGCAATAGAAGTGAATCAATCAAAACTTACTTTAGCTGGACAATAACTTTATTCTAGAGCTGCTGTAAAGCCAAACAATCTGTTACTTTAATTTCCTATTATCACTGTAAAGCTTCTTTGAAACAATCTATATTGTTAAAAGCGCTATATAAATGAATGTGACTTGACATTTAAAAAATTACCTGTTGAACAATGTTAGTTGGTTGTTCATATGTTTGAGACTAGAAACAATATGGCTGACAGCAGTTATTAAAATCATATTGGTTTACTCTTCCTAGAATCTGTCCGATTGCAATAGTGGAAATGTGATTCACAGCCTATAGTAGTTGTGTATCAGACTGCAGTTATGAGACCCACCGAAGTTAGTCTTTAGTTGGGGTAATGAGAGATGATGAGGTGGGCAGGGTGTCAGATGTGTCATGTGGAGGATTTGAGTCACGTCATTAGGAGCTGTCAGGAACAGGGAGGTGTTTGTGTGTTCAATTTACTGGAGATCAGATCACATATATCAACTAATAAGCAAGTTGGCTATTGTGAGAAGTTTTCAAAGCATATAGGATGTGGTCAGTCTAAGTTTGATCGCTGCCTATACATGTTCTTTTTTTATCTATCAAAAGTTCACTGTGCAATTTCACATTGTGAACTTTGACTGAACCAGAAATTGTTCAGTCCAAGTGTATTTTCTAAAACCTCCCCATTTTTCTTATAAACTCCTTGGTGAGATTTTTATCATCTCTTGAATCATTTCATGCACCTCATCTCAAGGTTTTGTAAGCGTATAATTCATTTCAGTCTGGTTCCTGCCTGGCAATGGAAACCCTGTCTATTGAAACGAATCTTCATGCCTGCCAGTTTTGGTTGAGGCAGTTTATTTGTTGCCTAATATGGATTGAAAATAATAGATTGAAGAACAGTGGCTGCCGTTCCTGAGGAGAGAGGATGCTGCTGTTCTGGCAGTACAAAAATTGATGGTGTTATGCAATTGCTTTGGAAATTGATGTAACATTTACATAATTACATTATTAAAAGATTCTTATTTTAATCATTGCCAATAATTCACCTGCTGTTCAGTTTCTCCTTCACATCAAATACTTACTCTCTGCTTGATGCTGAATTAAATAATTTAAGAAGAGCTTTTGATATCAGATTGTTAAATGAGACTGACATCATTGGGCATAAATCACCACGAGACATTGATGCAGCTGGACTGATTCCTCACGTACATACAGAAATGCTCATGCTTTTTTGCCATCTTCCAGAGAGTGTTGATGCCCATCAGCGGAGTTATGAGCTGGGTATTCAGATCGGTCATCAGAGACGAAACAAAGATGTCCTGGCGTGGGTGAAGAAAAGGAGGCGGACTATTCGGCGTGAGGATCTTATCAGCTTTCTCTGTGGTAAAGCCCCACCGCCACGTAGCTCAAGGGCTCCACCAAGACTTGCAATGGTGTCACCAAGCCGACCCACGTCCTCGGAGACGAGTTCATCTGTAGAAACAGACCTGCAGCCTTTCAGGGAGGCCATTGCTCTGCATGGTGAGTGTGCCTGACGACAGTGCTTGCATTACATATCTATCTATCTATCTATCTATCTATCTATCTATCTAAACACACATATAATGTAAGTTATTTTCAGGCAAAAAACCTTTTGCATTGTACAGTACAGAAATGAAATGTGTCTTATGACATTCTTTGAAGCGTATAATATAAAGTGCCCTTGCTTTGGGCAGTTTGAGTTGTACACTTCCACTCCAGCTTGCTCTTTGGCCACTGGTATCGTTAAATTACATTTTTTTTCTTTTCTTTTTTTCTCAGAGAAATAGTACTGCAAAATGTCACTGAAGGTTTTTTTTTGTCTTGATTGGAAAAATTATATTTCAGGCGTTTATGTTTCATATGTTTTCCTACTTGTGTGTGTTACAGGTCTGAGCGGAGCCATGGCGAGTATCAGTATGCGCTCTGGAGCCCCGGGTTCACCTACACACCTGAGCGCTAGCTCCGCCCCCAGCCGCCGCAGAAACGGCCTCCACGACGTGGACCTCAACACTTTCATTGCTGAAGAGATGGCGCTCCACCTCGACAACGGAACTCGGAAACGAAGCTCCGCCCAGTGCAATGATGTCATAACAGACTCGCCCACTCACAAACGCAATAGGATGATCTGAGCTCTTAAGAAAAAGAAAACAACAACAACAACAGCGAAAAAAATGCCACTCCTCAGTCATCCTCCCATCTTTATTCAGACCAGGAAATAAAAGCATCCAATAACAGTGCTCACCACAGCCCAGCACATTCTCTGATTGGTCTACAGAACCCAGTTGAGGTCATCGACGGGGGACGGTGTTCAGTGCAGAGGCCTAAGTGCCCTTCCATAGGATCCTGTCGACAAACACACAACTCTCATTCACTATATTGCTGTGTGAGTTGATTGTGTGCGTGTACGGCTGTGTTACGGCTGAACTGAAAGGTTATCGAACGCAGGAACAAGAACAACATTTTTGTGTGCATGTTCGCTACATAATGAGCAATGTCTGTATGACTGTGTATACAAGTACTTGATGTGTGTGAGTGAACGACTGATGGGTTTTGTGTTAGAGTGTTTGTGTGTGTGGTACCTGCCTCTTCCTCCAGCACCTGTCACTGCCCCAGCTTTCAGTTACCACGCTGCGGCTTTGAAAAGCAACAAATGTTTTATTTTAATATTATTGACAATGTTATTCATGATTATTTTTTTTTGCCTTCACTTAATTCTGCTCTAGCAGCAGGCACAAGTGCTGTGATAGCCATACTTCCGCTGTCATGCACATCTCTCAATCACTTATTTTTCTTCAATAATTTCCCCTCATTCTTCCTGAGCATCCATCTTTTTTTCATTCATCCTCTTTCATCACTCTTCCCCAGCACCTTTGTCTCCAGTGTAACATTATGTAATGTAAATACCTGTAGGTGCTGCTGACATAGACTTGTGGTACATATTGTAAAAAAAAAAGCAAAAAAAAAAAAGCTGTGCAGAGACCATTGAATTGTTCATGTACAATGATTCTTGCATTAAAGAAATCAAGCTTTTAACTACTTCTTTTTCTGCTGCCTTTGTCATGAGTCATTGCATATTCACTTTTGCGAGCACATAAGATTTTAATCCTTAAACTGGATTCATGTTAATATATGAAATGCACA
Source organism: Semotilus atromaculatus (assembly GCA_031834385.1). Lineage (NCBI taxonomy): Eukaryota > Metazoa > Chordata > Actinopteri > Cypriniformes > Leuciscidae > Semotilus > Semotilus atromaculatus. The sequence continues at coordinate 17,397,204 of JAULUF010000023.1, read as the reverse complement.
TTATGTTGTGTACAATCAAAAGTACAATCTGTTACTGTTCATCTGACAATCTGTGAACAACAGCTGTCAATAACAATGCTTTCAAAATGATTGCCTGTGTCCATGTGTTCAGCTGTGTTTGAACACTGAACGAATGTGCTTTGGAGATGCCGCAGCCCTATAATGCTAGCTACAATCCAACAAGTTGTGTTTTTGACACTGATTCATCATGTCCGATATTAAGGGCAGCTAATATAGTTGTGAAGAACAGTATACAGCTATGAATTGTGTGGAAAGGAGGAATCAAATGTCAAAACAGTGACAATTCGTTTGAGCTTCAGCTTCTCTCTCTTTTGTGTGTGTGTGTGTGTGTTTGGCAGGTGACAGTATGCTGTCAATTGGTGTCAACACTCAGCAGTGCTATACTCCAAAACTTTTTTAAGCCATGTTTTTCAAATCCTTTTGTAGTTGCATACTGTTTGTAGTTTTTGCAAATGCATCTAATATTACCTAAAAAAAAAAAAAACATGTCAGAAAAACAGGATCATTAAAATTGCAACACAACTTAAGTCGTTTCTAAACTTTAAAGATGAAAACCTGGGAATTTTTTTTTATTGTATGGACAAAAAAAGCATCTCTAACCCTAACTTAAAATACACCCGTAGTAACAAAAATGTTTTTTTTAAATGACAAAGATTCAATCTGAAATTGAAAAAATAAAAAAATAAAATCCAAGCGCCATGACAGTTATGAAAGCGAGGCTGTGAGGGATAGATAGACTTGCTGTGTTCTCAATGGCATCCGCTGTATAAAGCTCCTAGATCACTAGCCTATAATTTTCCACAGCTTATATTGTCTGTTTTTTTGTCTACTGAAATTTAAGTTATTTTGCAGTGTTTTGTCAGCAGAGCAATTCAAAAACAACTGAAATAACTGTACAGTACACACTGAAGAGTATATCCTCCACAGCCTCGCTTTTATTACAGTTAAAAATAAAAGATGGCGCTGCTGTGAATAAGGTCTATTAACAAATACGACCTGAACAATTTATATGAGTGAATAACGACCTACACCTCAAAGCTGTATGACTTCAAAAGACTTGTAATTAGACTAGCTTATTGTTATTGTGATTTTGCGACTTGAAATCTTCAGCGAACATTCGATGTCAATTAATTCTAGTATAACCAAGATCTTCTTCAAAATGTCGTCTTTTGTGTTCCACAGAATAAAGAAAACCATACAGATTTGGGGGGAGGTAAGGGTGAAACGATGAGTTTTTATTTTTAGGTGAGTATCCCTTTAAGATTTTCTTATATTCAAAACATCTTTCTTTTCTGTTTTGTTGAACCCGTTTACCCCTTCCTCATTGCTCGTCATCATTTTGGTACATAAATTCCTTCCTCTTTCTCACGCGGAACCTGTTGTTTCATTGATAAAAAATAAGCGTTCACGCTTCGCGTGCGCGCGCTTCAGGGATTTCTATGGTAACAGTCCGCCGCTCTCAGTAGCCTACAATGTCATCGGCTCCGCATTACTTTACGCTGCTGTCCTCCGAATCATCTTCGTTTCTCTGTAAAGAGGACCGTGAGCCCATCACCATAGCAACACGTTACATATCTAGAAGTAATATTTATCCTTCATAGCGATGAGAAACTGAGGCTTGTTTTATATTTTGCTGCGTAATGTTGATCAGTCACCACTTGGGGGCAGCAGTTAACAACACAAAGAAGCGTGACGACGAGAGCATGAAAAATCCAATCCGTCAAAGACACAAATTGCTCTTGCAGATCGCGTCTTGTCGACATAGATTGTGTGTAAATGAGGTAACCGCATCTTTTGAAAGTAGTTTTGGCAAAAAAAGGTGAATGCAAGGTGGTTTTCTGTCTCTTCGAAGAGAAATAAGATAGGGAGGGGGGCAGATACATTTCTGTGAAGAAGATGAGCTTACTGGCGCTGTGCTGAATGATGAGAAAAAAACACAAACAAAGCTTTATGAGTGGGTAGGGGGAGAGAAAGAGATAGAGAGAAGGAAAGAAAGAGAAAAGTAGAAAATAATTGTGTATTGTAGAAGCCTGTCTATAATAACCATCAAATGCTTAATAATGCACACCAAAAAATGAAAATTGTGTCATCATCTACTCACCCTCATGCCATTTTAAACCTGTATCATTTTCTTCTGTTGAACACAAAAGGAGATGTTAGGCAGAATATAATGAAAAGAACAGCTATTATTAATGGAAGTGAATGGGGAATGAGGCTGTCAAGCCCAGTATTTGAATCAGATTTTAGAGCTGTCATGTGGATTTTATGCAAAATATAATTAGATTCTGTTCATCACACTAATTTATCATTTGAAAATATCACAAGTTATATGAACTACTTTCATTGTGAATTTTTGTAAAATGTGGAGCATGACATGCAGCTCCAGTCCCCATTCACATTCGTTGTATACAAACGATAAAACTATTTTGGTAAAACATTATTGTAATCTTTCCCTTTATACATTTAAGTACTGATTAACATAATTAACACATACGTGGGAATGGGGTTTTGTTTAGGGTTACTTTCTTGTAGCTAATTAATGGTTGTAATGACCAAATTCTTATTTCACGATAAGAGAAATTTTATTTCATGAAAACACGATAAATATATATCACAATATAGTAATTTTGTTATTTTACCTAATTTCTGTTATTAAAAATAAGAAAAAAGAAGATGTCCTTGTTACAGTGTAATTGCACATTTATGTACGGAGTAATATTAATGAACTTTGTGTACTTACAATAGGGTTAGTACATTCTGCATAATTTATAGTTATTACTATAGTAACTAGGCTATGTAACAAGTTAACAATAAGTCAAGAGCAGAAATTTATATTCTCCTTTGTTTGAGTCAATGACAAATGTGATTTTAATGACAGAGCAGCAGGTTTATTAGACTGCTGTCACTTTAACGCACGGATCCATTATACTGATACACATCCCGTTTACACCCAGCTGTTTACTTTAACTTGAGACATAACCGGCTGTGTTTACACGAATACTCCACACGACGGGCATTTTGACATAATTGATTTGTATTCGACCCTGAATTCGCGATCGCAGCTTTCTGTGCACGCACTTCAGCTGTGTGTCAGTCAGCGCATGCTCCGCATTGAGTTCCTTTTCAGGATATATTGCACATTTTCACGTCTCGCTCTTTATATTCTTATTTATGCATTTCGTCACTCTAAAGTGTCAGTTTTTAGTTGAAAAGGTGTTGTGTAAGCGGCCCCTGAGTTTTTTACAACGGAAGGATTTTTACAACGGAAATGAATTAATTAAAAACTTACTTAAGCTATACAATGGCTTTCTTCTAGAGCTGCTATACAATGAATATAGTTTACAGCAGAACTTTAATCCGTTTCCGGGCAACACACTGCAGTGTTTCTTTACTGAATGAATCAGCTGTTTAAACATTAAGTGTTTTGTCGCCACCTACTGGCGGTTTCCAGTTTCATATTTAAAAGTAGGCCTATAATTTAGTTTTTTCATCATATATTCAAAATGTTCATTTTAAATCTCAACATTATTTATGCAGGTCTAAATGTACCAGTTCAGATGCAACTTTTCTGTGCCACCTCTGTAACAAAGATTCATTTTATTGTAAGTGATTTGATTGGTAACCGCTCTATATAGTGTCTTATAGACATTTCTCAGACAGTAGATGTGGATCTTTTAGATGATTTTGAGGAGTCTGGTCTTGTTCTTGACTCAGTCTCACCCTGTCTCGCTGGTCTTGTCTTGGTTTCAGTTTAGGTGATCTTGACTACAACACTACCGCCCAGTCCTTCTTGTAATTGTGCGTAATTTACTGTTAAAATTGGTGAGTACATGTAACAACGTGGATTTTATGTCTATTTTTGTATTTGGAATATATTTGGAGTAATGTGATATCTGTTTCTCCATTCACCCATAGTTCTGTGGTCCACCTTGGCTGTGTTCCACTTGCAAACACACAACACTTTGGTCCCTCTCATGTATTGAATGGTCTGTGAGACCCAGCCCCGGAGCGCCTTCGAAATATTATTACTTCTGTCTAAGGGCAACTCTGTCTGTGGCTCTATCTCTGCCACACACACAGAGTGAGACCCCGAGGCTGCTTCTGTGAAATTACTTGCATCCCAGAAACACCTCAGAGTGAACAAAAGCCTATTTTTATCACCAGAATCTTTGCGAGTGTCCCTACCTGTTCGAGCGATGCCTTCTTAGACAGCATCTTGTAACTCTGCGTCATGTTGACAATCAACAGGAAATCAAAATGGAATATTTCCTTCCACATTACATGTTCCTGATCATATTGTGCACAATTCATCAGTGCATGTTATTTCAAATAACTGGCTTCGCCTCTGAAATTATTTTCCTTTTCAGATGATGTCATCTAGGCCCAGTGGGGGCGGGGCCAATGATGTCAACCAATAAACAAATACCTTGACATTGTTTTAGGCCTGTGGTTTTTATTTCTACATTTTCTGTTTTTGTTTTAAAGGTTGTATCAGTGATTTCAGGCCCAAAAATAAATGTCTAATCTTTCCTAACTAGAAAAAAGTTTTTCTTTAAAGAAAGAAAACTTCTAACTTCTAGCTAACTTCTTTAGCTAAAGTTTCCTAGCTAGCTGCCCGCCCCATAAGCATTTCTGTCAAAAAAACGCGTCTCTGTAGGCAGCCTAGGCTCTGAGATCTGCACACAAAAACAAATGGGTACAACCACCACTCAAAACCAAAATAAACAGTGTTTCAACCAATCACCGACAGGGGCGGGTGTTGTGAGGTTTTGCGCTCGTGCACGGCTGGACGCGAAGTCGGAGCAACACCCGCCCCTGTCTGTGATTGGTTGTAACACTGTTTATTTTGGTTTTGAGTGGTGGTTGTACCCATTTGTTTTTGTTTTGCCTACAGAGACGTGGTTTTTTGACGGCATGCTTATGGGGCGGGCAGCTAGCGGATCGTTAGGAAAGATCAGACATTTATTTTTGGGCCTGAAATCACTGATACAACCTTTAATTTTAGTTAAAGTTATAGATCATTTGTTGTGTTTTTGTAAATTTGATTACTTTTTTGTAAATATGTCTATTTCAGTGTTAGTTTATTTTAATATATTAAATTAAAATGAAAGACCTCCTCCCCCTGTGGTGAAAATCTAGTTTTTAATGTTGTTTATATGTTGCAACCAATCCTGTCAACGTGCGGGCGGGCTTTAGCATATCATTAATATGCAACTGATGTTCTGTGTTGTTCAAAGCATTTCTAAGGATGTTGATTTTTTTGAAAGCAGCCGTCATGGCGAACGGGAACATGGTTTGTGTAACATTAGCTACACATTATAGCTGTTTGATAATGTAGTCAAGCAAAAGGCTAATCATATTAATTACCGTTATGTGTCCGTTATTGACAAGCCTGTATAATTCACTCTTCCACTCGTACTGAATGGCTTCAAACATGGCTAAATCTAACCAGTATTTCTTGCCATTGTGCAGCATTTACTACAGTAAAGTTGACCGAGTGGATCAGGTTACAGCTTGTGCGTTTGAGTGGAGGCGGGGCTAATTTGCATATTCGTGAATCCGTATATACTAAATAAAGCGAGTTCTAAATTTTAGATATAGATCACACCATAGATATAAGTAAAAATATTTGTAATCCTTATCCAGTATTACAAAAAAAGAAAAAATGTGAAAAAGGTCACGAGGCCACTGTTTTAGGTTATTGTTGTAGATAATGCAGTTTTTCTCAGATTTCGGTATCCAGTCCCGCTAGCCATTTTTTTCTCATTGAATTTCCTGTTTTACTTATGGAATTTATTGAACTAAAATGGGTTATGAATGTCTTTTATGAACTGATTTAGCATTAGTGATACTTTGCACATACATTTTCACCATTCTACTCTCACCATAATTTTTTTAAACAAATCAGAATTTTTTTAGAAAACAGATTTTTTTTAAAATCCGTTCTTTAGTTTTATTCCAATTCCCTATGCTTATCTTAAATTCTTCTCAGATTTGACTAGTTTTATAAGACCACAGCGACGGCTTTCCTTATACACAAGCAGATGATGAGAAACTCAGATTTGTCTGTTGTGGAGAGCAAAGACAAGCTTTTGCTCTTTCATGCACAGACTTCAATTACGCTGCACACCATAAAGTGGATGAGCGGCTCTTTATCGATGAAAACATATTTTTATTTTCGTACATTTTAAAATCTTTTGCTAAAACTGATGGATACTTTCAGGCCACTCAACAATGTTATATCTGACATAGACCTTTCCTCTTCAATCTGGGTTAGACCAGCTGGCCAAGATAAACACACACACACACACACACACACACACACACACACACACACACACACACACACACACACACACACACACACACACACACACACACACACTATAAGAGACGGTGAGCACTTATCAGAATGGACAGAATATAAACTTTAGTTCAAGTTTTGCATTCCCTATAGACACTCACTCTTTTACTCTCGATCCCTCCCTCTCTCCTTCTATCTCTCTCCCTTTATCTCCCGCAGGGTGTGCTGTCTGGGATGAGAGCTCTCACAGCAAGAACATTTTCTCTCTCTATCTCTCTCTCACACACACACACACACACACACTCACACACACACACACACTCAGTCGCAGGACTCAGCATGGACCTATGCACTATTTTGAATAATATATGTTGACCGCAGGAGCAGCTCAAGAGAATCATCCTGTCTTTAGTAGGGTAGTAAATTTAGCAAGTCTGATCTCATATGCTTTTGGGGCCACTGTACGCTTCACGCTGACGTTCAGATGGTGTAAGCCGTTCACCGCAACTTTGAAATGAGATTTAAATAAAGATTAATCTTCAGAGCGATTTTGGTCTTAATAGCAAGCTTTCTGATTAAGGAAATAATGTAGGTGTATGTGGAGTGGAATAGCAAGATATCTCAAGGAAAATGTTGTTTGAGTCATAAAAACAGTATATGGCACAGGCTGAAGGCTGCTGGTGTTTTATAAGTGGCATTTCTAAGATGTTGTAACTCAGAATAATATTTCTTGCTTTACAGTAATATTACACCCAATGTCTCATTTATTTATTCTCCCTCATGTTGTTCCAAAATCACATGCTGTGAAACACAAAAAGGAGAACTACGTCTGTTTAGTACTCATTGACGCCAAAAAAACACAATAAAATTACATAAAAAAAGATCATATGGACTACTTTTATGGTGCTTTTGTTTGTCCTTTTGGAGGTCCCAAATCACTTACATTATAACTATAATAATATGATTCCATTAAGAACTTTAACATTCATGGAACCTTTCCATTGCACAAAATAGACAGAAGTTCATTTCACCAGTATTCTGCCAAAACAAACGCTTGAAGATTTGAATGCTTGAAAGTGAAAAATTTAAGACATAAATATAGCTTGCAGTGTGAAATAAAATAATTATTATAATCATGAAACATTTTTTTTTTTTATTTGATAGGAAAGTTTAAAATGTTATTTACAACAGTAATATATTTATAAATCTTTTTGAATGTATTGTTAATTAGTTAAAACAACAACAACAGCAACAATAAATATCCATGCAGCCTTTTGTAAAATCATTTTTAAATAAACAAAAAACAAATAAAATACTAAAGAATATGAAATATTTTATCGGTTTAGTTTCATGTCAAGTGACCATTAACCAACATCAGAGAACCACAAACATGCAAATGTGTCAATAATTATTAAAATATTAACTTAGATTCTGTGGCATCACTGTGAAACCCCCCTTTTGGAACCTTTAATTTTAAGAGAGCGTCTTGATAATTGTCTATGCCACACAGCTTTGGAACAACATGAGGGTGAGTAAACGATTACACTTGTTTTTTTTTTGGATTGAAGTATCCCTTTAATCTAATGAGCTTAAAAGTTTAAGTTTAACGACTAAGGGGAAGCTTCAGTGTGAAATGACCTGTGAAATAAGATGCCGCTGTTTTCAGTAAACACTAATGATCACATAATCACCCATTTTAAGGGGTTTGACAGTTAAATTCATTGCTGATTAGATGAGAGACAAGGGTAGTCCTTGTCTCTAGGAAGCCCCCTATATAAGGTCTATAATTGCCTATGTGATATATTATCAAATAGAGGCCCTTGTGCAAAATCGGGTGTCCTTATAGAGCAGAAACTCTCAGATTAGAAGTAATCACAAAGGCGAACGTATATGCGGCTGTGCTAACCCTTATGATGTTTGATCTGTGTTAATCAAATTCAAATCCAGCCCTTCCAAATGGTTGGAATTAGGAACTCTAACTCTGGAATAATTAGAGCGTACTTTGAAAGAAGCGGAGAGACCCGTGATTGTGCAGCACCAACACTGTCCTTTCTGATTTGCCTATTAAGACTACCTGATGGACAGAATAAAAACGCCTGACATCAGGGGCTGAGGAAGGATTCGGAAAAGCATGGAGGAGACATCAAAGCACGGATCTTTGAAAAGGTAATGATTATCTCCCGAAAGCACTGACAATGAACATTCTCAGTTTCTAAGGTGGTACATGGACATGGACAGTTATGATAGTTATAATCTTTGCCGCCTCCTGCCAAAGCCTGCAATCTGGAGGAAACAGGAAAAACTCTGCATTCGGAAGATTCCCCCCCTTAGATGTAGATGGGGCGCTACATGGCTGATTTGCATATCTTTTGCCATTTCTACTGCTCATTTTGGTATGAATGGGAGAGATTTTAAATGGGATTGTGAAATTCAGCCAAACAGCTGGTCCTGTGGAGATGCTAGTGATACTCAGCATGAACCTTCTAGGAGGGAAGACAACTTTTTAAATGATGTTCTCAGTCGGCGCCATGACGCAGCTGGTTTTGCACGTGCTCGCTGGGACGCAGGTTGGAGTTGCCCAGTGTCGTGTCCTGAACACAATCCCACAGGCTCTCCTTTCACCTTGCTGTCTGCTCTCTTTGGTTCCTGCATATTGAAGGGGAAACAATGTATTAATAGCCTTTATGGATTGTGAAGATGAGGATTTAATCAATAAAAAAAAAATCATACAAATCTCATTTAAAACACAGCAATCTAGAAATTCATTCTCAATTTTTCTTTTTCTATATCCATGTTGATTTTATATGTTTTCTGAAAAACCTGAGTAGATGCCATTTTCACAAAGTTGCAAATAGAATTCATATAAATGGTATAATTAATTTTCCCAATTGCTAAGACACATTTCTTGAAACCTTTACCCATTTTCTCACAACATTAAACACAAATCCAAATTTTCAAACTAAACTCACAAAACCCTTGACTCTTCTGGCAAAGTCAAACAATTGCTTCAAAGCCATTTCACCTGTACTGTACTCAAAATCAAACAATGCTTTCAGATCATACACACATGAGACAATAATATAAGCACTACAGATCATTCATTAGACACTATATCAAAAAATTATACAATTATATTGTACACAGTAAACAATTTTTGCAATTACATAAAAAGTATTGCAGATGAGTTTTTCTCAATTGCTTCAACACATTTCTCGAAATTATGCCTCCTTTTCTTGAAACTAAACACAAATCCATAACTTCTCACCCAATTCCCCATGCTTCCTATTTTCAGGTCAAGATCCACTCGAAACCATTAAATCTTGCTGAAAAACCAAACTTTGCCCTCAGACATGACACACAAGCCCTCAAAAACACATACACACACACATAGTTTTACAAACTAGTGATCAGTTCAAAACACTGTTACAAAAACCTCCTTCCGGCAATCAGGAATAATTTTACACCTCAATGTCTATTACAGCATACAACATAAATAGAGGGGTGCAGATTCAGTGGAATTCAACAATAAGCTTCTATTGTAAAGAGATCTAGCATGAAAAGCAGTAGAAAAGAAAAGTTGAAATACCAAAGAATTGACCATGAACTTGGAATTGCAATACAATACAGTATACTGTCAATTACAGTACAGTAAAGAAATAAATACATTTAGCATCCTCGGCCAAATTGCATTACGGTACTGATAATGACCATATTTGTCACACAAGAAAAGTTTCTTCAGACAACAGACTTTCTCTCCAAGTAGCCAAGCACTTCCAACAAATCAATTGGACAATTAGGAGTTTGAGGGTGTACAAGATGTGCTACAGAATTTACTGTACATAGAATAGTGAGTTCTCTCATCTAAAGTACAGCTTCTGTGTACGGTAATTATACTGTATGTGTGAGTCATATAAAAACCCTGTAGATGAGCTTGTAGGACAACTTCCTCTCATGTTCATTCCTGCACAAGAACATGGTCGTATTTCATCAAGAACAAATCAAATCTTTTTCCCCCACCCCCTTCATTTTTCTTTCCCTCTCCTCTTCCTCTTTGTGTCCCACCACTATTTTCCAAAGCACACAATCACCCGTGGCCTATTCATATTATCCTGAGATTCTGATCTGTTTTTCTACTTAATGTTTACACATGGATAAATGTGTGTTATTTCAGTTCTCAGTGTCACACTTGAGGTAATTATATTGTGTGCTTGTGTTTTCTGAATGAGAACACAGTTAAACCTCTGCAAAATGAGGGCATTTTTGTGTAGAGTTTTGCAGAAAACAGAGACAATTGGAATGTGTGTGAAAACAGGTGAAATGTGTTAAATGTTTTGAGAAACGTGTCTTTGTTTCTAGAACTGAATGAATGGTTTGGGAAATTGGGTCAACTGAACAGTTATAGTGTGTTAGCAATAGAGAAAAACTGTATATTGTATACTTTATGTACTACAATATTGCACTACTGAATACTGAATAGTAGACTACTGAATGTCTGTATATTCAGCACTTGCATTCTGTAAAAATACTGCATGTCACATTACACTCAAATACTGTAAGTTGTGCAACTGCTAAACCAAGGTCAATGAGAGATTGATTCTGCTTCAGCATCATGTCTTCCTGCTGGCTCTGGCCTGAGGACTTTGTCCACATCACAGGCAATGTTGTCTCTTGCGAGGGAAAATCCCAGTCCCACACATCAAGCCTTGACAACACTGTCCACACCTTTCTCATCCTCATCCTCTCAGATGGTTTCCATCTATTGTTCGTATCATCATTCAGTGTCACTCTGAACTGGCTCTTATTTCATACAGTTGGTGAACAAATTTGAATCATTGTGTGTAAATGACAACTGTGTTGTAGTGTTTAACTTTTGCCTCATATGTTTAGTGTTTTGAAACAATGCATCACAGTGCAAAATGTGTTTTAGTGAGTGAGAATGTGTTTAGAGTTTTGCAAAAAGAGTGCACGAGATTTGCAAACAGTGTCTAAGGTTTTGTAGAAATTGGTTTAGGCTATTAAGAATTTGGTTCAGAGAATGGGGTTTAGTGCTTTAGCAATTCAGAAAAACTGTAAAGTATTTTTTATTCATTCTTCATTTTTTCATTTAAAATACTAACTTTATTAAATCTATTTGTTCTTGTTTATTCCATACTTCATAAATAAAGTTTCTGAAATGCTATTTCCTTTAAAACCATAAAACCATTTCAGTTACATTTAAAGCAAACTGAGAATATATTCATCAGGGTTTAATGAAACAATATATTGCATGAATAGATGGACAGAAAGTACTTTGCTACACTGTAAAAAAAAATCCAGTAATTTCAACTTAAAAAACTTAAGTTCAGGAGCTGCCTTAAATTACAACCAACCTGGTTGTCCAAGTCATTTCAACTTAAATGAAATTACTTGTATTGCTTTAATTATTTAGATGAGGTAATGTAAAAACACAAGTTGACTAACTGATCTTCTTTTTTACAGTGTAAACATACTAAAGTTTTATTAAATATCCTTAGTGATGGCCAGTGCATGGACCAGAGTTAGTATGAAGAGGCTAATGGACAGGCAGAACAAATGTATGTTCATGATGCTGCATTTGCGTCCGAAATCAGTGTATGAGAACTTGTGTGTGTACCTTTCATGAATGCATTCATGAAGCCTAGATAAAAAAACATGTAGGGGTGGGAATTTGTGTGTGTGTGTATCATAAATATATAATTACGTGTCAAAGTGTGTGTGTTCATGTATGTGCATGGGGAGCAGAGAGTTCATCATAAATATGTGAATATACGACTAAAATGAGTGTGCATGGCATGATGAATTATGTACTTAGTGGGTGTCCAACTGAATAAATATCACTCTGTTAACGGTTCATGCACTCTGTGTGTCTATAAGTGTGTATGTGTGTGTTTGTTAATGGAATGGTCAATCTTCTAGAAGTCAAAAGAGAATCTCACAACATGTTTTATTATAGTCCGTTAAGTAACTGTGTGTGAACATTGGCAGATAGTGTGACACCAAAAATGGCATGACCTCATTACAGAGAAAAAAAAAATTATTGATCAAATGAAATCAGCCATTATTCCCATTCAATTTTGCTAGCTTGTTGGCGATGTGGCCCGGCGGGTAGCAAAAACCTTCTAATGTGGGTGATCTGACGTTGAATCTAACTTGGGTCACGTGAATTTTGGAATTGTTCTGGCTTGTGTCATAATGGCATAGCTTGGAGTCTTTAGCTGTCACAACTACAGCAAATGCTCATTTTATTTCTATATACTAACTAGCGGCACAGATGCTGTTTTCTCTGAGTGCTAGGAATCCCAGCATGCACTGAGGCATGAATAAATAATACAGTTGCATTGTTTGACCGTTTGCCAGTTTTATCTGTATAGTTGTGTTCAGTAACTTGTTCTCTTGTGATGTCAGGCTGAGTTTGTTCCTCTATTAAAACGATCAGCAGAGTTTTTTCCTTTCTGTGTTTCTATATCTATAAGTCTGTGTGTGGCATTTTCTGGCATTTCATGAGCACTGCTTTGTGTAATGAATGCTCATGTGACATTGTCAATAACTTAAAACTGCAAGTGCTTTGCTCTCTCTGTGCATTCATTATGGGAACCATTATGCCGACATTTTATCTTAAGCAGTTAAAAAGATTAACTAAGAAATAAACTAGGAAGTAAACTAAGAAGTAAAAATAGACACGTTGGAGAAAAATGCTGACATACAGAGCATAATAGAGCTAAAATCCCAATAAAAAATAATGGTAATAGTTATGGTTAACAAGAACAACACTTTACTGGACTGACTAAATGTAGACAAATGCATGAGTTCTGCTACAGAATTTAAGTCGAACATGATAATGGTTACATTGAAAATCCACTTGGGGTTCATGTCAGTTTGACTGGAAATTACACTTCTGCCTATCATAGATCAGTTCAATAAACGAATCAATGAACGAAAGTGAACTTCTACAATGGTGCGTTGTGTTGGATTGGCAGCGTTCATTCTTCTGGTTAGCGACAGAAGAAGCCTGCTGGTCTCTACACCCTCTTCCAACTGCTGTCAAGTTGCATATTACTCCCACGCACTCTCAGCCTCTTTGTTTTTTTTTTTCATCCGAATGTCTCCAAAACCCCAAAGTAATCCCAAACCCCTTAATATATGTTTAATGAGTTAGCAAGACTGAACAACCTCTAACTATAGTACAGTAATTGCCCACTGCCAATTAAAGGAGGACAGGCTCCCCTCGGGTCTGATTCCTCACTAGGATTCTGCTCGTTGCTCTTCTCTATGGGAATCAATCCTCCCACAGGTCGCTTAAAGGTACCCTACGGCATTCTCTGAGGGGTTCAGACCCAGCATTCTGTGAAGTTTGCTCTCTGACAAGATCCATTTGAAGATGCATTGCAGTAGGAAGAAATTTAATAATGCATGCAGTTGAATTGTTGGAAACCATCAGTGTAAGCTTTTGTATAGAACTAGACATCTGGCTGAGAAGGTAAAAGATCTATGATAGATAGAACCATCTAGCATAACAGGAGAGGAGAGAGTAACTAAAGGCGGCATCCAACTGGCTGACTCGAAACAACTTGATTTATGCTAGGGGTGTCAGAAATCCAAAATGTTTTTGCTGAAATCTTCTGTCCTGTTCTGTTGAAGTGACTAAACGACTGCCTTTCTGTTCATTTCCCTGTCGCACAAAGCTTGCTGAAATGTGAACGGGAGCAGGGCGTCAACATACACAACTGTAATTCATGGAGAAACTTTACACCGTTAACGTGTGCGATTATGTGTTTGTCCCTTCGGGGCTGTTAAATGTTCACGAGCAGCTTCAGTGAGAAGATGATTTACATTCGATAAACAGACTGTTCTGTCGCCACTTTCTTATTTTATTAGTCATTTAATATATGAGAAAATCCCAGAAAAGCATGAATCACAAAATGGTGTTTGAGAAAAAGGTTTAAACGAGATCCGATCATGACACAGCAACAGTTGCTCAACCAATGACACGAGTTTGGGGTATATTTTATATTTGTATGTATATTTTCTCTCTCAACAGACATTTACGTCGATAGTCTGGCGGTATAATTTATTTGCTTTTGGTGTGCTGTGGAGTGCGTAAAACAGTTTTTAATGGCAGGCTAGCAGATACCGTTGACTCGCGATAGCCTATAGCACCGGCAAACTATGCAACTGGAACGACTGGATGAAAAATTTTGAAAACTGTCTTCACTGATAAATAACACTAAGGCTAACCAAAATTCTGAACCACCCCTTTAAAGGGCATCTATTACGGAATTTTGAAAATTACCCTTCATGTAGTGTGTAACATAGATCTAAGTGAACGAAAACATCCTGCAAAGTTTTAAATATGAAAGTTCACCAAAGTTATTGTCTCTCAAAAGTAAGAGTCGACTCTGAGTCGCTGATATGAATCGATAGACGAACGATGCTTTTTCTCTAGATGACGTCAACTTGACAAGTTATTTGAATAAGATACGCCCACTTATTACGCTCGTAGACGCCAGGGAAAACTTGAAAACATTGTTCATGGCGACGAGACGCTGTGTTCCGAAGTGCGACGCAAAAGCAAACTTTTTTCAAGTGGCTACAGTTCATATATACAACTATACCACAGGAGTATACGTTAGCCCGGACCTTGTGCTTTGTTCGCGTCATTTTGATGATGATGAGCACAGCAGTAGATGATTGCTTCACAAACATAAATGCTATCAAATATGGATTCGCGAGCCGGCTGATATTGAAGGAATTCAGGTTCAGTAACGTTACCAAGCTTATTTGGATCAGCTTTCTCCTCTGAATCCCAACCTGTAAGTATTATTAATTAATATTAATAATTGTTGCTTTTATGTTTTATGTAGCATGCTCAATAATTATTTTGTGTGTTGTGTACGCACAGCGCAGCTTCTATAGTCTTCAATGTCAATTGTATTAAAATATGTGAAGTGTTTGTCGTTGTTATTGGAGTTGTCATAAAGAATAGAGCAATACCTCGTAGTATTGCATTATCAATGTGTTTATGCGTTAACGCAAACAAAGACTGAATGTGCTTTTACCTCTGAACGTTGGGCTATGGTCGCTAACATAACTCAACTTAAATTCCTTCTCTTATTTTACATTTTTTACTACAAAGCGGTGCACTATAATCATTATTATAACACAATGTAATTGATAAAAGCATTGTACACTGTACTCTTTGTCATCTATTTGGGTATTTGGGTCATCTGACCAATCACCGCAGATTAGCGTCACGCAAAGGCAGGGGTTGGAAAAATTAATCTCTGAACAATTCATAGGGGAGTCACTGAGCAAATCAGGTAAAAATAAATGCATATTATAAAACAACAAAAGTGTTTTTTGGTCATTGCATGCTTGTAAAACTGTTGTCGGGGACTCCCAAAACAATATTAGGAACATTTTAAATGCCATAATAGGTGCTCTTTAAGATTGTGCAAAGGTACTTTCAAACTAGCTTCGCTATCAAAGACGGCACATTAAATATGTTCATTACTGCACTGGAGTAGCAAATGTTGTTCTTAGAAGACAAAGCCTGTATAAAACTACCATGGAAAGCACATTATTGAAGTTACAAACCTGTGCCTGTTCAAAAACACATACACACACAGACACTCACATTAGGGTCAACACCTGCCAAACTTGCAAAAATGTGCTGCAAAACTACCGGAGGTTGACAGCTTGAGTTGCAAGTGTGTGTTCTCATTCCGGGTCAATCGTCAGGTTGCCCTACTTAAGTGTGTGTCTATGAGTGTGTGTTTATGGGCTACTGTTACAGACCAACTGGAAACTTTGGTCCATCTGTTACTAAAATGTGTTCTCTCCACAATTAGGTATAATGGAGATTCCCTGGTAGAGAAGTTCCAAGTGCCGACCTCGTCCCAAGCCTATTAAAACCTGCTAAAACACACACACACACCAACAGAGGTAATTAACTGTGACCAGTGCTTCACACTCTTCAAATTACTGATAGACCTTTATTCCGTCCTGTGCCCGAGGAACGGATCCACTCGGAGTAGGTAAGTCTACTAAGTGAACTAAAAGTAAAAATTATTCAAGGTTTAGACATCCGCCCCCCCTGGAGAGCAATTAGTGAGACTTATAGGGCATTTTAAGAAGAAATCACAGGGCGAGTATTTGAGAAAGATATAATCTGGATCAAAAGTGAATTACTTGACTGGATATTTCCAATTTACAGTGACATTTGAGGAAGTTAGAAAGTCACTTTTGCTGCTTCTCCCACACACACACACACACACACACACACACACACACACTGCTTTGGCTGGGATGCAATTTCAACTTTGGCCTGGTTTGAAGAGAATGTATTAAATTGATCAAATTATACAAATTATTATAATAAATATAATAATAATACATTTTATTAGAATATTTAAAGAGGACCTATGCTTTTTTTACATGTTCAACTTTCTTTAGTGTTTAATGTTGCTGTTTTCACTCCACTTAAAGTCCAGTTCAAAGGAGAGTTGTTCTCTATATTAGTGCACACTATTTCTGAACTCCCTGAAATTCCTTAATTGTTGTCTTGATTTATTTAATAATTCCCGTCCATGGCATATGCAAAAAAAAGGAGGGGTTGGCGAGGCCTTGGTACTGTTTTGGACAGTAATGGTAAGGGCGTGAGATGTTCGAAACACACACAAAACAGTTGACCAATCACAACATACTGGTTCAGCCGACCAATCAGAGCACTTTGCGCTTTTGGAAGGAGGGACCCTTCCTTTTAATAGAATTGATTAAAATAGAAAACAGTTATTGTAATATTTCACAATAATGTTTACTGTATTTTTGAATAAATGCAGCCTGGGTAAACATAAGAGACTTCTTTCAAATACATTCAGATAAATCTTTCTGACTTACAAGGATATGATTTCCAAATTTGTGACAAAATGTGACAGGTCTGAAATAATGACCCCAGTAACTTTTATGTTTCAAAACATCATCTTTTGTGTTCCACAGAAGAAAGCCATAGAGGTTTGTAACAACATGAAGGTCAGTAAATGATGACAGAATTCTGACTTATGGGTGAACATGGCCCTTTAATATAGAATTGACCATTGAGACCCCCATATCTAAATATCCGGTGGTCTATGGGGATCCCCAATGTCTATGTATCAGTTCTGGCCCTGGTACTTCAGACTTGATTATGATATTGATTATATGATTCTTGCAAGCTCAGCACAGCAGTAACCTTTTCAAATGAAACTTTTCAAATGAAACAGTTTTCTGAGAACAACCCACTTGCAGTCACCCATTTGTGACTGATAGGTACTGTGTGTGAAGTTGTCAGGGCGTCATGTATTGTTAGGCACGATCTTGAACCTGAAGGGCTGGAAACAACCAAACAAAAGTTGTCAGCCCGCCAAACAGCAGCTTTTGTCTCAATGACCCAATATTTTTTTAATTGAGATGTTCTTTGTGTGTTGTTTCAGAAGTTTGGTCCACGGGTAGTCAGAATGTCAAGATGACATCATCGCTGCAGCCCACACTCTGATAAGTCAACACTCAGGAGATGCATATTAAATGATGAAATATCACATTAAAAAATAAATATATAACACTCGCCATGAATTAAACATGTAGGGGGCCACCTGTGTAATGTTCCAGACTTTCAACTGTCTTGTCATCCCCATCTCTCTCTCTCTCTCTCTCTCTCTCTCACACACACACACACGAGAGAAACTAGGTCTTTGCATCTACTGACAGCTACATGAAATGCCCAGCAAAACAGGAAATGTTGCTTTTTTTATCCCCAAAATGCACAAGAGAGAAGCTAGAACAAGCAAGAGTAATGAAGTGTATAAATTCTTTCCATTTTAATAATAACAGCTCTACAAATAATAGCTCATGCTTTTTTTTACATTATCCAGTACACTCTATGATGTATGCAGTTTAATGGTGACACCTAAACACAGAGTACATTTTGAAACTGTAAAATCCACAAAATCATATTACAGTCTGTATCAAAGAGGCTGAGAATAATCCGATTTCCCTCTTTTTGCACACGATTGTTAATTGTGTCCAGCTTACTCAGTTTTTTAAGTTGATGTTAAAGATGATGCAAATTGATAAAGAATGAGTAATAGTTGAAGTTCGTGTAACTAATAAGTATTAAGTTTAGTTTGAAATTGAACAAATATGTTAAGTATTGTGGCGAGCAGGACGAGGCCGGTGGTCGCGCGAGAACGACGCGAGGCCGGTGGCGTGATTGATGATGATCGACGACAGTGAAGGACGAGACATTTATTTACATGTGGCGTTTTGAATAAATGTGGCGGCATCCCCTCACGAACGACTGCCCTTTAGTTTTGTATTAATTTATGTTATGATTATTAAAGTGTGTTAAATGTTCGCCAGTTCCCTTACCTTATAACAACATACATTTACTACAAGTATACCTTAAAAATATAATTTGTTATTCAAATACTATTCTTTTTGTGGAATAAACTTAAAAATATATGTAAATCTTAGACAAAGATTAACTATTTGTTTTTAGACATTTATATGTCCAACACAAACAATCAAAAACTTAAATGATATTCAGACATTTTATTAAGGTAATGCTTAACTGAATGAAATAATTCATGTATTATATATAATATATATTTATTTCAGAAATTTACATACACTCACCGGCCACTTTATTAGGTACCCCATGCTAGTAACGGGTTGGACCCCCTTTTGCCTTCAGAACTGCCTCAATTCTTCGTGGCATAGATTCAACAAGGTGCTGGAAGCATTCCTCAGGGAGTTTGGTCCATATTGACATGATGGCATCACACAGTTGCCGCAGATTTGTCGGCTGCACATCCATGATGCGAATCTCCCGTTCCACCACATCCCAAAGATGCTCTATTGGATTGAGATCTGGTGACTGTGGAGGCCATTTGAGTACAGCGAACTCATTGTCATGTTCAAGAAACCAGTCTGAGATGATTCCAGCTTTATGACATGGCGCATTATCCTGCTGAAAGTAGCCATCAGAAGTTGGGTACATTGTGGTCATAAAGGGATGGACATGGTCAGCAACAATACTCAGGTAGGCTGTGGCGTTGCAACGATGCTCAATTGGTACCAAGGGGCCCAAAGAGTGCCAAGAAAATATTCCCCACACCATGACACCACCACCACCAGCCTGAACCGTTGATACAAGGCAGGATGGATCCATGCTTTCATGTTGTAGACGCCAAATTCTGACCCTACCATCCGAATGTCGCAGCAGAAATCGAGACTCATCAGACCAGGCAACGTTTTTCCAATCTTCTATTGTCCAATTTCGATGAGCTTGTGCAAATTGTAGCCTCAGTTTCCTGTTCTTAGCTGAAAGGAGTGGCACCCGGTGTGGTCTTCTGCTGCTGTAGCCCATCTGCCTCAAAGTTCGACGTACTGTGCGTTCAGAGATGCTCTTCTGCCCACCTTGGTTGTAACGGGTGGTTATTTGAGTCACTGTTGCCCTTCTATCAGCTCGAACCAGTCTGGCCATTCTCCTCTGACCTCTGGCATCAACAAGGCATTTCCTCCCACAGAACTGCTGCTCACTGGATGTTTTTTCTTTTTCTGACCATTCTCTGTAAACCCTAGAGATGGTTGTGCGTGAAAATCCCAGTAGATTAGCCGTTTCTGAAATACTCAGACCAGCCCTTCTGGCACCAACAATCATGCCACGTTCAAAGTCACTCAAATCACCTTTCTTCCCCATACTGATGCTCGGTTTGAACTGCAGGAGATTGTCTTGACCATGTCTACATGCCTAAATGCACTGAGTTGCCGCCATGTGATTGGCTGCTTAGAAATTAAGTGTTAAGGAGCAGTTGGACAGGTGTACCTAATAAAGTGGCCGGTGAGTGTATAAATCATGATAAACGGACTGTTTTTAATAAGATAATGCATTATTCTGTATTATAAGACACTATAATTAGCCTGGCTAACGTCATACCTCTTCTCATTGAAACGTGGGTCTGGGAACCACATTTTCTCGTATTTGAGGCGTGGTTTATGGATGCCCAGAGCCGTTTATTGCGTGCTACGAATGTTTTATTAATTTATTAATGCTTTTATTATTTATCATGGCTGAAAAGCATTGACAGGCAAAGGCCTGGTTTCACAGGTAGCTACGTGAACAGATATTTTGCATTATAGCGGTTACTATTTTGTGTATTATTCACAATTGGAATACTATATCGACCAATCAGCATCCAGGATATCTATGTTTTTAAAATACATTTCTAATTTTAGGAATAAGCCAATATTTAAATTCTAGCTAATACAGAACAGCCGACATTTACAATACTGACCTGAATTATTTGTTAGATTGTATACATACTTCATGGCCAAAAATAACAGAACAGCCAAACAGTTTAGCAAAATGTGCTTGCTGAACATTTAACAGCTGCTATTCTTCTGGGAAGACTTTCTACAAGATGTTGGAACATGGCTGCAGGGATTTGCTCCCATTCAGAGTTGAGCATCAGTGAGGTCAGATACTGATGTTGGGTGATGGGGTCTGGCACACAGCCGAATTCATCCCAAATGTTCAGTAGGATTCAGGTCTGAGTTCTTCCACACCAGACTCAGCAAAATGCCTTGTGCATTGTCATGCTGGATCAGAACATGCTTTATTCTGCTTAAAATACGATTGCATGGCTGCACACACATACACTATATCGCCAAAGGTTTTGGGAAATTTCCCTTTATATGCACATGAACTTTAATGACATCCCATTTCTGATCCGTAGGTTTTAACAT
This sequence comes from Semotilus atromaculatus, assembly GCA_031834385.1. NCBI lineage: Eukaryota > Metazoa > Chordata > Actinopteri > Cypriniformes > Leuciscidae > Semotilus > Semotilus atromaculatus. The sequence continues at coordinate 17,376,080 of JAULUF010000023.1, read as the reverse complement.
AGAGTTGGCCCACCCTTTGCAGCTATAAAATCTTCAACTCTTCTGGGAAGGCTTTCCACCGGTTTTAAGAGTGTGCGTTTATGGGGATTTTTGACCATTCTTCTAGAAGCGCATTTGTGAGGTCAGGCACTGATGTTGTACAAGAAGGCCTGGCTCGCAGTCTCCGCTCTATTTCATCCTAAAAGGTGTTCAATCGTGTTGAGGTCAGGACTCTGTGCAGGTCAGTCAAGTTCCTCCCCACCAACTCACTCATCCATGACTTTATAGACCTTGCTTTCTGCACTGGTGCGCAGTCATGTTGGAACAGGAAGGGGCCATCCCCAAATTGTTCGCACAAAGTTGGGAGCATGCAATTGTCCAAAATGTCTTGCTATGCTGAAGCATTAAGAGTACCTTTCACTGGAACTAAGGGGCCAAGCCGAACCCCTGAAAAACAACCCCAAACCACAATCCCCCCTCCACTAAACTTTACACTTGGAACAATGCAGTCAGGCAAGTACCGTTCTTCTGGCAACTGCCAAACCCAGACTCGTCCATTGGATTGCCAGACAGAAAAGCATGATTCGTCACTCCAGAGAACAAGTCTCCATTGCTCTAGAGTCCAGTGTTGGCATGCTTTACACCACTGCATCCAACGCTTTGCATTGCACTTGGTGATGTAAGGCTTGGATGCAGTTGCTCGGCCATGGAAACCTATTTCATAAAGCTCTCTACGCATCGTTCTTGAGCTAATCCACACGAAGTTTGGAAGTCTGTAGCAATTGACTCTGCAGAAAGTTGGCTTACCACTTCGTGGCTGAGTTGCTGTTGTTCCCAATTGCTTCCACTTTGTTATAATACCACAGTTGACCATGGAATATTTAGTAGTGAGGAAATTTCACGAATGGACTTGTTGCACAGGTGGCAACCTATCATGGTACCACACTTGAATTCACTAAGCTCCTGAAAGCAACCCATTCTTTCACAAAAGTTTGTAGAAGCAGTCTACATGCCTAGGTGCTTGCTTTTATACAACTGGGGCCATGGAAGTGATTTGAACACTTGAAATCAATGATTTGGAGGGGTGTCCCAATACCATTGGCAATATAGTGTATCTGAATATCTGCAGCAGATATATCTGTTAAGTAAAAGTGGGTGTTCACATACTTTTGGCCATGCAATGTGTTTATTAGACACCCTTCAGGCTTACCGTTCGAAAATGCATCCATTTATGTCAATTCCATTCCACAGAGCATGACTCTTTTATTGTATTGAAATTAAATTTCATCTCGTTCTGCTTGACGGTATGTCTAATGGCGATATTTTTAATCCAAACATTTTGACTTCTGCCTCCACCCGGGAACTCACCTAAAATAAAACTAATTTGCCACCATTTGCATAAACTGTTCCCATTTGGCGTGTTTTTGAACGCATAATTAGAGTCATAACTTGGCTTTATTTGTGTGGTCTCTCTCCCAAGTGACTTTATGAATGAACATATTCTCATAGACTGACACTCTCTGGGCGCATAAGTGTATTTGCACTCACACACATAATTGGGTTCACATGCAATATATCAGATTTAATATAGTTCACTTGATTCATTTTAAAAGGCTTCCAAATAGAATGTGAAATAACTTGCACTACACATGACGCCTGTATGTATAATGCATTATGATTTTCATTGTACTCATTGTGCATTATATTACACCTTATAATCATATGTTATATAAATCGTAATCATCTTTTGAATAATTGTGACCACAATATCTTATACATATAAATACATATGATTCACGTTCAACCAACACATTTATCATTAGCGGTATTATGGCATTATGAAAAACTTTAAAAATGGTTAAAAAAGTCTATATAATAAACATGCTTTTATTAATCATCACTGAAAGGCAATGATATAGGCACAACGTGCCATGATAGACACAGTTAAGTGAACAGATATTTTTCATCCTTTATTATTTTTTTGTATTATTCACAACTGAAATACTGTATGCCAATCAGCATCCAGGATATCTGTTTTAAAAATACTTTGTTAATTTTAGGAATGCACCGATATTTAGAATTCTGGCTGGTACGGAAAAGTCGTCAGTAATTCTCATGTTATGCCCAATGGCCGCAGCCATTCCTCCCTGCAGCCCAAGACTGGTTGCCCACTGAAGTTAAGCAGGGTTGAGCCTGGTCAGTACCTGGATGGGAGACCTCCTGGGAAAACTAGGCCAGTAGCACCTCATTGCAGTACACGAGATCCAGGGGGCGGAGTCGGATCCAGATCTAAGGGGTGGAGTTGGGTAGGTTTAGGGAACAGGGGGTGGAGCTGGGTAGGTTTAGGGGTGGGTTTAGGGATCAGGGGGTGGAGCTGGGTGGGTTTAGAGATCAGGGGGTGGCGCTGGGTGGGTTTAGGGATCAGGGGGTGGAGCTGGGTGGGTTTAGGGATCAGGGGGTGGAGCTGGGTGGGTTTAGGGATCAGGGGGTGGAGCTGGGTAGGTTTAGGTATATGTAAGGTGGGAGGAGTTGGATCTGGATCCGACTCCTCCCCGTGGATTTCATGTTCTGCAGTGAGGACCATCTCAACTAGGCTGCTGCTGGAGGTGTTAGTGAGGCCAGCAGACAGTTACCGTGTGGGTCCTAACGCCCCAGCATATAGTGACAAGGACACTATACTGTAAAAAAAAAAAAGCACTGTCCTTCAGATGAGACGTCCTGACTCTCTGTGGTCAATAAAAATCCCATGGCACTTCTCTTAAAAAGTGTAGGAGTGTATACCCAGTGTCCTGGCTAAATTTCCTTCATTGGCTTTTATCAATAGCCTCCTAATAATCCCCATGCTTTGAATTCTCTCTTTCACTCGCTCTCCTCTCCAGCAACCCTTTGGGTATACAGCAGTACTGAAAGCGCTATATAAATTACATTATACTTGTTATGATTCCTAAATGCATTATATATACAAGCTGATTTTAGTTTTACATATTTATTTGTAAAGACAAAAATAGTAAAGAATGTAAAAAATATTTGTAATAAATAATACATTTAAATTTGTAAAAAATAATAAATAAATGACAGATTTGATTAAATAAATAGTTAAAAGTGTGATGAAAGGTGATCAAAAACTAACTATAAGTGGAAATGCACAATGAAAAATCCAATATCTCTAATAGCAGCCAATAACTAAAAATATTATCACTACATAAAATTATTTTGTGTAAAATGCAGATCAGGACTTAATTGTATTAATTAACTGGATCGTAAAAGTTGGTGTTACAAATGAATGGCACCAAAACAAATGTTTGCTAAAACAGTGGCTGAAAATTAACATTACGAAAATTGACTGGAAATTTGATTACAGATCACGAAAGGCAAAATAACCTTTTGGAATAATGTGCACTGACACACCATTCACAGTAAGATCCAGAACTGAACAAGGGTCAGTTTTCATTTCAAAGTGCACTGGCTCCAATATCCTGTACTTTGATTCGCCACATAATGTGACATGTGGAAATTTGGTCACACCGCATATGGAGGCCAGGAAGTAAAGTCTCACACATCTATCTGAAACACACGCACACACACGATCATAAAAGGTTGCGACTCTGAGAGTGGAATTTGAAAAGAGAAACCCTTGCATGGTGTGCCACGTGTGCAACGCTCCCCTGCTCGCCGAACGTCATCCTCTACCTCCTTCTCTCTATCTCTCTTCCTCCCTCCCTCTCTTGCCTCAAACTATCTTCCTCTGTATTTTTAGTATTGAAGAGTAGGCGTCGCGCCCTTATGAATTTTCATGGGTTCTTCTATGTGTAGGCAGAGCGCGCTCTTCTGGCAAAAGCTCAGAAATACTCACTCACAAATGCATGCACACAAACATACACTCATTCTTTCGAAACTGCAACCCAGAAGAAACTCATCATCCTCTCCTGTTTGGCACAAACACGCACACGTATACACCCACCACCACAAGAGCGAGATACAGTACACACCTAACACTACATGAACATTCAATGTCTCACAGTAGATTAAGCCAATAAGAAATGACTATCTAAAAATGGATAGATCTGGGTCTCTCGCTTTCCTCGCAATCCCCCACACAGACCTTCAGAGGAAAAAAATCCCTTGACTCTTTACAAGCTCCATGTTAGTGACATGGTAATACAATGTTAATCGGGATTCGCACTTCAGAGATTTATTCGGAGTCATTGACCTCTCAGTTTAAGCTCACACGTATGTGCGCTCACACGCTCGCAGTCGTACGGCAAAGCGCACACGCACGATTACACACATCCTGAACTTCCGCAGTACTTACTGACAGCAATCCAGCGTATGAAAGTCATGTGTGAGTGTACATGCTAATCTGTGAGCATAATAGCCGTTCTGTTGCTCAAGGGGATATCACATACGTCCACATTAGGGGCTTAATTATGCAAATTCTTCAAATTTTATTCATTTAGAGGCATTATTTTTATTTTTTTGACATGTGCTTGAATGTGTGTGAGTAATTAGTGTCTCCAGATTCTCTCTCTATGATATGCATGTAAAGATGTGTGTGTCTTACTGTAGGCTATAATGTTGTGCATATGGATAATGCCACGATTAATTCGATTAGGATAAACTGACTGCAGATTAACATCCGTGTATTTGAGGGTGTTTGTTTAAAGCAGTATAAATGATGAAAACTTCTTTGATAGACTCTCTTCTGCTCTTCGCACCGACTCCTCTCAGGCTCACCACAATACATCTGGACCTTTTAGCCCAGTGATGAGTAAAAGTAATGCTTTCACCCGTGTGCATCACTAAACACACTATGACACATGCATACACACTGCGAGAGAGACAGACTCCAGATTTCCGGAGAGGGAATGTATGGAGGCGTTTGGTCCTTGATGTACATTAAAACATAACAGATATTATAAATATAACTGTCAAAAGCAACAAAAAAATTTATAAAAAACAACCAAGCTCAAACATAAGGAGGGAGAGAGGAGAAGACAGATAAACTACAATGGGTTTAATAAAAGTAAAATAAAATAGGTTTATTTAATATAATAAATCAAATCAGAAAAGGGTTTTAAGTACCGTTATCATTCATTTAAATGATTATTTTTGGTAATTGCTTTCCTGTAGCTGAAACAGTAAAGCGGTGGCGCTTGCAATGTCAAGGTCATGGGTTCGATTCCCAGGGAAAGCAAGAACTGATAAGAATGTAAATGTGTACCTTGAAACACAAAGTAAGTCACTTTGCATAAAAGCGTCTGCCAAATACATAAATGTAAATGTAATCGAAATTAAGCGGAAATTACATTAGATTAAAAAACTCAACCAAATATTGAAATATAGAAATATTGCCTTTGCAGCTCTTGAAATAAATAAGTTGAAGTACTAAAATTTATTTAAAAAAAAAAAAACTGAAAAAAATTATAATAAAAAGCACGTAAATTAAAATGAAAACTGAAAATTGTAAAAACAAAACCCCCTTAAAAAAATAAAGGCTAATTCAAAATAGTAATAAATACTAGTATATAAATAATAACACTGGATTGCAATGAAAAAAAGAAGAAACCAACTGTCAACAATCACTTACTTAAAACAAAATAAAACAAAAAAGAGAGATAAATGAAAGTATCTGACTTCAAGCTGAGCTATATTGATAGATACTTTTTGTCCACTTCATTAACACAGTAGGTAAGCTTTGTATCAGTTATATGGGCTGAAATCATATAATGCTACAGTATGGCCTAAAGTGTGTCAAATAACAACCCAAGTCATTGTAAATTATAGCACTGAGAATCAAACAGTTCTGTAGTGCACTTACATCCTCCCATTGAGTTTCTCGCATGAAGTGCATTCCCTGCCATTAAAGTGCTCTCAAGAAATAGTAGGCCACAACTGGTTGAAATCTGTAAAGCATGCAAAGTGGTCTTTAAGCCTCCATGAAAAACAGTGATAGAGAAATAAACCTAGAAATTACCACAGTCCTTTATTTCAGACCAAAGGGTCTTAATGAATACATAAAACATCCTAAAACTTCCATAAACATATTATAAATAACCATTATGGAGAAAAATGTTAAGAAATATGTCTGAACATGTATTATATGGTACAATTATATGATTATGTATTATATGGTACTTTATGTGGCATAATTCAGCCAAAGGCAACTGAATGCTTGCTAAAACATTCTAAAATTGCTAAACGATAATTGCCTTTTTCTGAATTTTATTACATATTTGATTTGAGAAAAAAAATCTAATTGGATTTTACAGGTTGGGTAAAATTTTGAATATAAATATTGATTTCAAATTAAATTTATTTTTTTTAAAAATCAATTCAGCTCTATGATATTGTAGAACTCACATTGACCGCATATTAAAATGCTAATAAATAAATAGATAAATACATTTAAAGCTGAAGTGTATAATTTCTGTGCCAACAAATAATTGTATTCAAACAGGTTTACTGAAAACTCCCACCATATTATTGGATGGAGGAACACCCACTGAGTGTTGGGTCAATGTTGGGGTGTCAAACAAGTAAGAGTAATGTTTTGAAAGCAATTTTAACATATAATAATGTTACACACTTCACCTTTAACCAGGACTGTACACACACACACACACACACACAAAACAGTGCATCAGCCTAACTATATGGTTTACCTTGCTTACACAAATATTCTGACTTGTGTATATATATGAATTTATGAATACTAGTAATACTAGTGCTGAATTCAGAGATTCTTACTTCTCTGAGCCAATTGTTGTGCCTATGAGATGCCAGATTTGTCAGGGTCTTTTGGCAACTACATATTACAGAAAAAAATAATAAAATCCAATGCAAAGTTGTTTTGAAAGATCTGCCAAAAGCCCATCATGTATCAACATAATTTTGTTTCGTTTAAATAGAATGGGCTATATGTTTCTCTGTAACAACATGACCGGGCTTATAAGCAGATGCAAATTATGTACAGTATTGGTAGTATTTATTTTATTTTGCTCCAGGTCGACAGCATTAAATATAGGTATACCTTAGTACTACCAATATGTTCGCCTTTGTTGCATACATAATAACTGTGGTCCTCATAGAGGTCTCTTTCATGGGCACAAATGATAAACCACAAATCATTTTAATTAAGGAGAGCTGAAAATAATTTTTTGGAACCAGACATGCTTACAACTTTCATCGGATGGACGATAAATTTGGCGAAAACTTCCCTTTGACATTGAAGGAGGAATCCGAGCCAATCTACAGACAGGAATATCACAGAGACTTGGGCCAGGGCCATTCAGAAACCACTCACAATAGCCTGACATTATGGCACTGGTTTTTGCATTGATCAGCAGCACACAAGATTTCCTGTTTGCTATTTGACAAGTGCTAATGTAATTAGCAATTTTCCAGTGATTATAACTTAGTAAGCTGATTAACTTGGCAAAAAACAGTGGTTTTCTGCAATTGAGTTCTGCTCTACAATTTCATATCAAGCTTCATTTTATAAAGCAAAAATCCATTGTTATGCACTTTTGACCCAAATTATGTGAAAAACTACCTTTTAGCTTTACTAGCAGGGGACTGCTTGTCTGCCAACCTGTCAGTTTGATCTTTTGATTTACTTGCATACTTAAGTTTCACCTAAAAGAATAAAACATACTGTTAGGTCATTTTAAAATAACCTACATAGTCTCAAGTGACAGTAAAAATATAAAGGGAAACTTTGAAAAATGGAAGCGGTTACATCTCACCATTACCATTTGACTTGAACATTTTCATCTTCAGTACATAAATGACTTGCTGTCCATTAAACAACCTGCTGGAAAAAATAAATAGAAAAATAAATAGCATTTTCTCATCCAGTGAAATGAATGCATGTCAAAACAATACAAATAATAAGACCAAATAATATGTTGCACTCATTTGGCTATCATGTCTGTTTTAAGCTGACTCTATACTCTCAAGTCTACGTGTGGTTTTAACAAATAAATTTATGACAAATTCAAATTCCACAAGGGTAGGAATTGTAGGGATACAGTGCAATTTTTGCAGAGGAATGAAACGCAACATTATCATAATTTAACATTATTACATATTATTATTACATTTTAATTTAATCAATTGTAGACAGGGGATCAAGCAAGTGTAAATTAGTCTAAATTTGCATAATGGAAGCAATGCAAATGATGTAAAACAGCTCAATGTGCAAATAGATTTATTCAGACGGTCAAATCTACCTGTAAATACAAAACTCATACTGGTTGTGTAAACCACTACAATCTAACCACAACCCATCTACTCTTGACATTGAAATATCCAATGGTGTCTCGGATCTGGATGTTGTTGTCTACATTCAGATGTTCACAAGTGAGATGTTGATGCACACAGACAAGGCCTTCTCCATGGAGGCTGATATGAAATATGAAATATGAATATGCTAGAATTTCGTAGACATTAATGAGGTTAAAAACAAACAGCTAATTTGAATATTTCTTGGGAGTGTAAACACAAGAATGCCAGTCCGGATACATCGGCAGAACCAAAATGGTTAGAGGCGAGCGTGTAGCATATGACAGACTAACCTTATGAAAAATGCTTTTCTTTTCTAAAGCCACAATATATACTCTTTATTATTTTCAAACTGTGTTTGTGTGGTAATTCTGAATACACCCTGGAATGTTAACCTCACTTGCTTCAGACACAGCATTTACTGAAAACACAGCAAAGAAAGTTGATCCAGTTAACATTTGGTCATACGACAGTTTTATGTTTGTATTCAAATGAGAATCAAAATCACATCTGAGATGAATCCATATTTTCACATTCACTGTAAACATATACTCCCATTCACATCAAAATCAAAAGGAACAATTCTAAAAGTTTGACCATAGAGAAGATTAACATGCTGCTATCTTTTTTTTCTTTTAAATATATACGCAATTAAATCACATTAATAAATTAATTCCACATGTATAACAATTCATAAAATGAAAGGAACTAATAATAAAACATATTAAAACTAGGAAATTTCATACATAAATATAATATTGCAACCTGATATTGTGCATTTCGCTGGAACGACCATTATAATTCAAAACAACCAAAAATATTTGTGAAGTATGAGTTTGTGGTTGGATTCTACAGGAAGTGATGTGTTTGTGTGTTCGAGGCAAACAGGAACTTTTTATATCTCGGTGGTTCTGTACTGACATCATTAGTTGGTGTGGGCTTTTATATGGTCTAAGCCTTCTCAGAGCCCCTAACGACCACAAAAAAGACAGTATGCCTCTTTTTCTGTCACTTCCCTGCATTTCTTTCCTCCCGTCACAATAAATATACTTTGCACACCTTTGGCAGTGTATAAAACTGTGTAAAAATTGACTACCACTTTTCTCAATATTCTAGACAACTATAGAAATATGCTCAAGATGATCAAATTTAGATGAATGAACACTGACACTTACTACACTGTTGTGCTGTGAGCAGAGGAGTGTCTTCTTGCATTTGCGCTCTGCATGCAGGCAAGGTACGGACAGATTCACGGGTGGGGAGAGTCATTGACTTTTTCCTCTTGGTGTCCTCAGAGACACGGAAGAGTCGTAGGCCTTGTGTGCACTTTTCCTTCTCTGAAATTCTCTAGTGTACTTGATTTCAGAGATTACACCCGAGACTAATCATTCAGGTAGTGCATTTTGTCACAGTTCAGGTTGGAATGGAAATCTAATCTTAGTACTATGAGCAGTATTTTTGGACTGTGCCTCAGCGCAGCTTTTACACCGAAATGCATTCGTACACCCATTTATAACAGATGTTCTGCCACCTTTCCAAAAACTCAATCAGATTTGGATCTGCTAAGCAATTATTTATTTCAGACCATGTCATTGTGTGCAAGTGCACACCTGTCATTTATGCCATTACATTGTATGTGGTATTCGTTTTTTGGTCAAGAGAGATTCTATAATTATTCCTAACGTTGTCCTTTCTGTGGTTCGAGATCATGTATTGTTTGTGCCTCTTGCATGTGCATGTGTATTTGTGTGTGTGTGTGTGTGTAAAAGTGCAGAATGTGGATATTCACGTATGTTTTATTTATTCAATTTTTTGGTTGCTTGTGTTGCGTGAAAAAGGAAACTCTTTGGAGCTGCCCCTGTACTTCCAAGAAGCTTTCGCTGCTCAAAGGCGCGAGAGCGTCCTGCCCACCATTTCTGATGTTTTCTGGAAGACACAGAGCTGCCGCTCAACTAGAGGGGAGGACCTGATGTAAAGTTGGAACTCTGGTTTCTGTTCAGACAGATAAGTCCAAGAAGGGAAACAAAATATATTCCAAACTTGCTTGCCTTATAGTCATAAAGCCTTACAATCCTGCCAAGAGTTCCACAGTTAAGCCATTTCCTGGTGGAAATATCCATGCATGTCTTTTCATAGTCTCTCAGACCTCTCTCTCTATCAGACATCAGACTCGATGCTCGGCATCCTCTTGTAGACACGCCGAGCACCCCCAGCGCTCATTGCCCTGGGGGCAGTGTATGTGCCGACAGGGGGAGGGGCTACATAAGGCATCACATGCTCGGGGTAATAGAGGTCAGGGGTCACCATCCCCATACCGAGCATATTGCCATCAGCCTGGCCTAATGTGAGCGGCACCAGCTGCTTATAAATGTCTGTGGAGCTGCGGCCGTGAGCTAGACGCTGGTCGTCACGAAGCGTCTGGAGAAAGGGGTTTTCCGTCGGGCGCGCTGGATACATTGACTTGCTGCGACGACCAATCCCGAGTCCACTGACACCCACCCCCCCCAGGGTGTGGTTTAGGTGCACAGACTGATTTTTTAGGGGCTTGTCTGGGATCAAAGTCGCCGAGGGCATGTTGGCATACGGCGTGCTGTCCTGCAAGCTCACCCGCCGCGAGGTACTCTTCTGTGGCAGGTTCTCATACGAGTGCTGGCGGATGATCACGCCCTCGTTCTGGTAGTGACTAATAAGACCGTCGCCCTCTTGGTCACTCTGGGGAAGATAGGCTGTGAAGGAAGCATCAGGCTGGGGGAGAAAAGGAGAGAAGGACCTGTCAACACTTCCGCCGCCGGTGCCCCGTCCATCTGGATGGAGGAACTGGTCTTCGCTGATGTCGTACAGGTTTCCAGAGTGCAGGCAGGCATCGCAGCGATACTGAGGGGACCGTACAGTGTAAAGCCCGGAGTAACTGGACACTTTCGACAGGCAGCTTCGGCAGTGTGTCTGTCGTGGATCCTGAGTAGAGCCAGGCCCGCCGGCGATGCTCCCTGCTCCGCCGGACTTTCCATATGTGTTGTATTTTTTATCCTTCGCAACGGCGGTTTGCATCACATCTGGTTCATGGGCCTGGGAGAGAAGACTGCTGTTCAGCTGCAAAATTGGCTGCTGCTCGGAGGAAGAAGGTGGCCGGTGCTTAGAATCACGGTGGTCGCTGAAGATATCTGGGTAGTGCAGCCCATGCTCCTGGTCAATGGAGTCAATGGTATAAATCTGACTTCCCTGGCTGCTCTGAGAGTACATCTGAGCGCTGTGGTTGCTCTGCTGGCTGGGTTGGCTCCGCAATGTTGAAAGCTCCACGTCGCTCACGTCCCGCGGTAGGCGGTTCCGTTTTCGAACCGTTTCTTTTAACTTGTGCTGCTTCTGCAAGTCCACCCGACCAGAGCAATCTGACATATCCGAGCGGATAGGTGCATCTTCGGGCAGGTAGCGCTGGCTCTTCATTGGTAGGGTCTCGGTAGGCTGCGGGGCAGATGGGGGGGAATTTCCCCCAGGTTCTGGGTTCTGCCGTAGGGTCTCCACAGACTTCTTCCACAGAGCACGTGGCTTGGAGGCAGGAGGTCGTATGGTCTCACCTCCACCTCCCGAGCCCCCGTTTCCAGCAACACCTGGCTGAGAATCCGTCAAGCTCAGGGCACGTTGCCCAGGCAAGAGAGTGTTGTTAAGTGGCTCTTTGTGACGGTTGCTGAGCATGGTGCTGGTATTGCTATAGGGCATGTTTTTCTGGGTGAGGTTGTTGCCTTTTCCTCCGCCCATAATTTCCAGCAAGCCCTGGGTAGGAGGGAGAATGCTACTCACAGGGCGTTTGGGTGAGGTAACTCCAAGGGTGGTGATCTCTTTAGCCGATTTCAGAAGGTGCAACATGTTGGCCTGAGGGCTGAATCCCAACTCTGGGGCTTTCTTCATTTCGATATGGACACCGTGAATACAACTCCAAATCCCCTATAGGTGGAATGGAGAGGAAATGTTAACAGAAAGAAGTTCATAAGTGGAAGCTAACACCAAAAAGTATATATTAGCACAATATTTCTCAATATAGTCTCTGTATTTTTTCTGGGTTCTGAAACTCTATAAACCGATGGAATAAAGTAATATATCCTGCTGTGACAAACAACCGCACCCTGTAACATTATTCTAGAGACGGTGGCTGGAGCTATTATATTCTGTTATATAAGCCCTTTCTTATTTCACAGCAAAAAAGTGTTTGTCAGCACATAAGCAGCAATCCCTACTCTGATGATGCTTTAAGAAAACTGTGGTAAACAGCCACCATGACATGTTAATATGTCAAGATTGAGCAGATAATGGTTGCCTTCAGCAACGGAATCTCTCTAATTAATTTACCGTAGTGTTTCTGTGACATACCCTGCTGATAGTGAAGAGAATTCCTGGCCGACCAGAACAGAGACCAGTGAAACAGTAACGTAGCCTCCAGTAGAAGAGGTGCTCCCAGACAAAAGTAATTAGCGACAGAGCCATGGCAGCCGCAAGCATATAGAACACACCAGCCATATTATCCACATCCAGTTGACTGCTCATCACTTCATTCTTCTCATTATGACAGATACCAGTTAGCCACTGGGCCTCCAGCTCCTCCATCTCACCTATTGCACAACACAAAATTACAGTTAATGCTTATGCATAGAAAAACAGGCTGGCTCTGTTCCAAACACTAGCGAGCTGTTTACCTGGGAAGCATTTGTAAGCATTTCAGGCAAGTTCCCAACATAAAGGCAGTTAAATAGGCAGGAAAATAATCAAATCAAACAATAATCTTTTTAGATATATTTTAAAGCAGCATCTCTAACACATACGTTTATGGAGAAAGCACTACATTTATGATTTTTTTTTTTTTTCACAATAATTTAATCTAAATTACCTTCTTAAAACATTATTTCACACCTGGAATATTTCATTCTGTTTGTTCGATAACAGCATTCTGCTGTAATTTTTTTAAATTTAACGACTGCTAATTTACATATTTGACTGCTGTTCCTGGCAATCAATCTCCTACAATGTAGTAGTTTTGCTCACTAGTTTTGTTCTACCATTCAAATTCTTATGGTCACCAAGGCTACATTAACTTGATTAAGTAAAACAGTAGAATTGTGAAATAATATGTTAAAATAATAAATTAAAAAAACATCACATCACTCTTTATATCTTTTTCTTATATATCACTCTTTTTCAATTATTTTAAATAGTCTTTTATCATATTATAAATACAGTACACATATATATACACTCACCGGCCACTTTATTAGGTGCACCTGTCCAACTGCTCGTTAACACTTAATTTCTAAGCAGCCAATCACATGGCGGCAACTCAGTGCATTTAGGCATGTAGACATGGTCAAGACAATCTCCTGCAGTTCAAACCGAGCATCAGTATGGGGAAGAAAGGTGATTTGAGTGACTTTGAACGTGGCATGATTGTTGGTGCCAGAAGGGCTGGTCTGAGTATTTCAGAAACTGCTAATCTACTGGGATTTTCACGCACAACCATCTCTAGGGTTTACAGAGAATGGTCCGAAAAAGAAAAAACATCCAGTGAGCGGCAGTTCTGTGGGCGGAAATGCCTTGTTGATGCCAGAGGTCAGAGGAGAATGGCCAGACTGGTTCGAGCTGATAGAAGGGCAACAGTGACTCAAATAACCACCCGTTACAACCAAGGTGGGCAGAAGAGCATCTCTGAACGCACAGTACGTCGAACTTTGAGGCAGATGGGCTACAGCAGCAGAAGACCACACCGGGTGCCACTCCTTTCAGCTAAGAACAGGAAACTGAGGCTACAATTTGCACAAGCTCATCGAAATTGGACAATAGAAGATTGGAAAAAGGTTGCCTGGTCTGATGAGTCTCGATTTCTGCTGCGACATTCGGATGGTAGGGTCAGAATTTGGCGTCTACAACATGAAAGCATGGATCCATCCTGCCTTGTATCAACGGTTCAGGCTGGTGGTGGTGGTGTCATGGTGTGGGGAATATTTTCTTGGCACTCTTTGGGCCCCTTGGTACCAATTGAGCATCGTTGCAACGCCACAGCCTACCTGAGTATTGTTGCTGACCATGTCCATCCCTTTATGACCACAATGTACCCAACTTCTGATGGCTACTTTCAGCAGGATAATGCGCCATGTCATAAAGCTGGAATCATCTCAGACTGGTTTCTTGAACATGACAATGAGTTCGCTGTACTCAAATGGCCTCCACAGTCACCAGATCTCAATCCAATAGAGCATCTTTGGGATGTGGTGGAACGGGAGATTCGCATCATGGATGTGCAGCCGACAAATCTGCGGCAACTGTGTGATGCCATCATGTCAATATGGACCAAACTCCCTGAGGAATGCTTCCAGCACCTTGTTGAATCTATGCCACGAAGAATTGAGGCAGTTCTGAAGGCAAAAGGGGGTCCAACCCGTTACTAGCATGGGGTACCTAATAAAGTGGCCGGTGAGTGTATATATATATATATATATATATATATATATATATATATATATATATATATATATATGCATATGATTTTTTTAATTCTAATTAGTATTTCATGTAAATTTATTTACTTGACTGAAAAACTGTTGTTGTGCAATACGTCGGATATGTTGTTACCTAGTAAACTCTATTCATCAGATCACCCTAGCAGGGTTTATTTAGCAATAATGATGACTAACTGTACATGATCCCTTACATTTGTGTGCTATGTATGTTTTTTGCTCATCAGAGTATTGCGTCAATAACATGCGCTAAGTTAAAACAGGGTTTCTGCAGGTCTCTTCAAATTAAATTGAATGCTTTTTAATGCCTTTTTTAATGTCATTTTTAAAATGGTTAATGCCATACATGATCCATTATGACTAACCACACACACACACACACATATATATATATATTTATGCGTGCTGTCAATCGTGCTGTTAATTTTAATTTTTTTATGTCTGTGATTAATTGCAATTAAAAACACTTAAATTTTTGTAGGTTTATATTTAGTTTATATATTTTATAATGTAATAATTTCACAGTTAATCTCCAAATTAATGTAGAAACAACAGAAAGACAATATATTTCAAATACTTGTTTAATGGCATCGTTTTTATGAATGAAGGTCAGTCTCACTGATGCTAATACAGCTATTGATGTCTGGATGGGAGAAAAAAAACGGAAAAAATGGAATGGAATTTTTTTTTTTAAAGACCAATATACAGAAATTGAATTAAGTTTTTAAACAATTTGCAAGGCGTAAATTATATATTAAATATAGACTAATCCCTAAGCTACAAAAGTTCTTTAGTCAAGAGCAGTAATTTTCTCTGTTCCCTGGGTTCTTTGATTAACATTAATGACAGAGAGAATTAGTGGCTGCTGTCCCTTTAAGATCTGCCGCTGCTGACAGAGACGTGGATCTCACACGCGCCTCATTCTCTCATAACTCTTCACGTTCATTTAAGACTTTATTTAACTCAAGACTGCTCTTATGTTATGAGGATACTCAAGAAAACGGGCATTTCAGCATAATTGAGTGTGTTACTGTTCGTTCAAGCCAAGCTCAGGTTCAAAGCATTTGCATGAATAAGACCGGGAGATCATATAATGTAAAGCTAGCCAAATGATGAAAAAAAAAATAACGGATGCTGCGCTAATTACGTTAAATGTTTTAACGCGTTAAACTGTCTTCCAGCTACTTCGGCTGGAATTTGCACTTTCCCATTTTTGTGGTCTAGTTTTATTCCTGTTATTGCTGCTGTACAAAATGCCCGCGTCAACTCCGCATCACGGCAAATTTACTCCGCAATTACCAAACTGGTTTATCACACTAACGTACATATTTTGCGACAGCAAATAAAAATGATTAATTATGCTATTAATATTAGGCTATATTCAAATAAATTGATAGTACAACATTTTCTTCAAAACTATATCTATAAATTGCTATTTAAGGCCTTAATTTTCGCAAAATCCATTTAATGACTTTTAATGCTTTTTAATGCCCCGCGGGAACCCAGTAAAATCTATCCAAATCACGCACCTCATGCTATTTATGTGGCATCTGGGTGAGCGTTAACAGATTTGATTCCTATGTAGTGTGTTTTAAATGAATAATTTATGAAATTCCATTTAATTTTGAATGCTGACAATGTAGAGAGCAAGGAATCTCACTAAGTTTTGGAATAGAGATAGTGTTTAATACAGAGGTCATGAAATAAGTGAAATAACAAGATAGAAATGCAGAAAAACCACTTATACCATCTCCAATGATCCCGAGGATAGCAAGGTCGACCAGCCGTTTCCAGTAGGATCCTTTCTGCAGGGCAATGCCATATCCTGTTGTGGCAAAGATGTATCCACTGCCAATAGTTACTAGCTTACAGCCATCATCACGCCCCGCCATATAGTTGAGCACAGCCGCATCATATATGAAAGCATCCAGTTTACTGTATAAACCAATAAAGCACAATTATTGGCTTATATACATTTACAGAAAAATTATGTCCACCAAAAAATAACCTTTTTGACCATGCAAGAAAATTGCATATCCCAGCCATACCCAGTCTTGAGGCTGACCAGTGCATCCTGAACTCCAGTTTGATGGTATTTCACCATGTACTGGTGCATGTCTGGGTAGTTTTTCCTGATGTTTCGCTCTGTGCTCCCATTAGGCACGGTACCAAAGCGAAATGGTGGTGAATAGGAATAGGGACTCTGAAACTATGAAAGAGAAAAAAATACATTAATTACATAGAGAATTGTGAGGGCAGCTTAAACAGATACATGAAGAGAATCAAAACAAGCTCAAATACAGAAATAAATCCAGCGAGATAAACCTAGTAAATGGTGTAGTTCAGACGCTCCATCTTGTAAATTTATAATGACATACGGATGCTCTCTTAAAACCTAGTGAGCTGCCAACTAGACAGTGCACTGGAAAATATATTTTGTCAGGTAGCCTAAAAACTGTGCTTCATGCTGTAACATCTGAATTAACTGGCTTTATTCAAAACAGAGAAATCATTTACTGAAACAAATGGACTATATTAGGTTACAACAAAAACATTTTTAAAGGTAGAAATAGCTTCCTATATCACCAACTGTATATTTTTACTTTTTTAAGGGGAATTTTAAGCATGCACTCAATGGATAAGGTAATCTCACAACGGATTTGTGATGAGCTAAGCAACAAATCATAGGTAAGATGGCTGACAGAGCCAAATATGTTGTTAATAAATGTGTATATATAGTTCAAAAGTTGGGGGTCAGTAAAATATATGTTTATAAAGAAATGTATACTTTTATTATGCAAAGACACATTAAATTGATAAGTGTTACTAAAAAGACATTTATAATGTTACAAAAAAAACTAGTAATAACTGTTCTTTTAAACTTTCATCAAAGAATCAAAACATTTTTTATCACGCTTTCCACAAAAATATTAAGCAGCAATTTTTTCTTCGAAATTAATAATAAGAAATGTTTCTTGAGCTCCAAATCAGCATATTAGAGTGATTTCTGAAGGATCATGTGACACTGAAGACTGCAATGTAATGGCTACTGAAAATGTAGCTTTGCCATCACAGGAATAAAATATATCAAAGAAGACAACACTAATATTATTAAAAAATATACATACAAATATTAAAAAACATTACAAAATGTAAATGACCCCAAACTTTGGAACAATGGTGTGTCAGAGAGAATAATTCAGTCACATATTTTAGTTTCATCCTAAATTACAGGTATAGGTATACATACATATAGGTTAGAGAAGCAGTAGACAGTAAGACAGCTTACTATTTTTCAAGACACAAAAATTACCTTTCTGTCACTGAGGCCTGTGACTTGGTCCACAAATTCCTCTTGGATCATGAAGGCAGCCAAGTTGGCAGTGTAGCTGGCCAGGAAGATCACAGCGAAAAAGGCCCATACGGATACAATAAATTTACTGGTAGTGCCCCTAGGGTTCTGTACTGGGACAGAGTTGTTGAACACCAGACCCCACAGCAGCCAGACTGCCTTACCGATGGTGAAGGAGGGTCCATGAGGGTCTTTAGAAATGTATAACAGAAAGAGAGAAAGCAGTGAGTAGAAGTGAGGAGTGAGTAGCAAATTACTCAGAGAAAAGTGGATCTACAGGTACTCAAGGTGCTTATTGTTTAAATGTTTAAATGTTCATATTTTTACATTTTAATCATGTATCCTGCTTGCTTTAGATCATCTTATAGCAGAGGGTTTTTGACTGTATGGTTGATGTTGTGTATCATACCTTTGCCCTGCGCCAGGTTTCTATTGAAACCGAGCGGACTGATGAATTCAAAGAGGAAAACAGCGATTGCTGTGACGATGAGTAACATGACAAACATCATAACCCACACTGAAGCACTGAAGGGTTCTGAGGGAGGAGAGAGAATTGAGAAAATGCACGGGGAATGCAGAGATAAAAAAAACAATGATTCAAGAGGGATTTCAAAGATATTATTTCATCTAATACCTAGAAATGCAGAGGGCGACACTGTTCCATTGCTACGTGACACCATCACGCTGATGCCTGTCTCGACAAATGGGACAGAGAAGTCTATGACCTCTGAACGTTCTTCATTTATGGTCAATGAGCCCACGGCCATTATCGCCTTTTTATTGTATACCTACAGAGCAAGGAAAAGAAAACACACTGAATGAAACAGAAATACACAAAAGTGGATGGATGGATGGATGGATAGATACCATAAAAAGATGATAGACAGACCAATAGATAGATAGATAGAATGATAGATAGATAGATAGATAGATAGATAGATAGATAGATAGATAGATAGATAGATAATTCTCTCATTAGGTTTTTTTAGAGCGACTAACCTCCCCCACCATGCCGTTCCAAACATTATTGATCTTCTTGCCATGTTTGCCATTTGAGACCAGATAAAGATCATAGGTGAACTTTACATTTCTGGCAATCTTCTTCAGGATGTCTATACAAAAGCCCTTGCAGCACTTCTTGACATAGGAGCCCTCCGTGGAATTACTGCGGCATATACAGGCACAGAGATCAAGAAACACAGCTGATATGGAGAAAGATTAAAGATAGCTCAATCTAATAAGTTCTAAATATAACACACTAAAAAGTTCATAACCACATTAGAGACAACACAATTATTCCACTCTTCCCCAGTAAAAAAAAGCTCTCATGCTGAAGGTTAAGACAGGATGCATAATGCTTGCGGAACCAATTGGTTTATTCAAAACTGGTATCTGCTAAAGTTGTTCTTTAAAGTTAAATAAAAAAAAATAAAAAAAAATATATAACTCACTCTTTAATGTGTTTCCTGCAAGGTACAGAGTTACGCATACATGTCCCAGTAAGAATGTCCACATCATCCACTATAACAAAGGGTCTTTCCTCTAGAGTCACAATGCTCAAGTGGTTCTCATCAGCGTCCACGTCCCCGAACGAATTATAACGCGGCCACACTGGAAACTTCAACTTCAATGTGTGGTTTTCCCATCGTCCCATCTGTAGAAATACACAAACAAACATTGACTCACAAATAAACAAGGTTTGAAAAGTTTGAAGGTTCTTCTCAAGTGCCCTCCATTATTATGTTTTGGGATGAAAATGTGATTTTCCGCTCTTCAAAGCAAACCTAAAAATTGTTATTAGGAAAACACTGCATATTTTTTTCCGGCAAGCAAGTAAGCCACATTCAAACACTGAGTCCAGATCTATCTTTCCTTCTTTCTTCCTCCTCCTATGTCATCTCATTCTCTCTTTATTTTCTATCTGCTTATGATTAGTTGACATAAAACATATTCAAGAATGTTTATTCAATATTTAGATATTAGTTTTTTTTTATATTTCATTATTTGAATTTTCATTTCTGTAACTAATCAAGATAAAATTAAATTGTTTTTGTTTTTCATTTTAAATTTGCTCACATTTTTGCAGTACATTTAAATCAGAGGTTCTCAACTAGTGATTTTTGACCCAGAAATTAATTGCAGGTCTTTTCTGACAAACAAACAATCCTAAATGCAAATATGGTAATAAAATATTAACCTAACCATATAATTGACCCCAGTCAGGATAGAATAATAAAAATGTGCTTATCAAATTTTAAAAGGGTGGAGAAAATTCTTTCTATATATTTTGTTGATGACTTTAAAGGCCGGCCAATCAAACTTTATGGTATTTTGGTGCAAATTCATCTGTGTCTTGGTAATATGACTAATACCAATATTATATTTGGCCCTGTATTTGTTCCATGTGTTAGGCTGGTAAATCACACTTGGTCTGCTGTTTATGCATTCGCAAAATTCTCAGTTTTCCTTATTCAGCCTATGTCATGTTAATAATTTCGCACATTGTTTGGCCTCTGTGATTCATGCTAATATTAATACATGTCAATGTTGGATTTCAAGAATTTTTTTGTTACTTTTGTACAATAAACAATTTTGGTCGTAACAAGATAATATTGGGGTCCTCGTAAGAAAACCAGTTAGGAACCACAGGTCTAAATGGTCCTGCGGGATAAAAAAATTATTATTACAAAAGTACATAAGTGTCTTAAAGGCGCAATATGTAAGATTTTTGCTTAAAAATATCCATATATATTTTGTTCACTTGTGTATTTACATTATCCCAAATGTTTTCAACCATTTAAATCCAGAGAAATTTGCAATTTTAACCAGTGTAACGTCCCTCCTTATTGCGTCGCCTGTCGATGGAGTCATGTCCTCAGTTTCTGCTTTTACTGCTATATAACCATGGCGAGACAGTGAGTCTCATGAAAATATGCGGAGTAGTAGTTCCTAGCACACCACTGTTGTTGTTTCGCACAGTTGTCATGGACCACAATTATTCGTTATCGTTTGCAGCAGGTTCTGTCGCCAAAGATAACTTTAAGAAACATAAACGTATGGGTGAATCAAATGACCCAAGAAGAGTTTGGACAAGAGGAGAAATCAAACGCGGATCAATATTGGTGTGGAATTTCCTAGATAAAAAGAGGTTCGGGACAAACTTCGACTAGACAGAGTCGCCGATCTCGGATGCATTTTATTCATAGACTGTAAAAAAATATGGACGTAGTGTCCGTGACGTCACCCATAGGTTTCTGAAGAGCATTTTTGAAGCCAAAAGTGGGCGGAGTCTGCCGTCGCCATCTTGGATGGGTAAAGCTGAGGTGCCTGGTTGCTGAAAACACACCCGCCTAGCTCGACGTGATCAAGTTTAGTTATTATACTATAATAGTTAAAAGACATAGCTAAAAGTGAGACTATGTGTATTGTGATGCTGTATTATTCTGCTAGTTAAAAATTGATTATGCAGTAACTTATATTTGCTGTGAGCTCGTGACAGTAATTATTGTGCATACATGTCAGTCAGCGCGGAATCGCACGTCAAGGTCGTAGAGAGCTTTTTTTCAGTCCATTTTTTAATTCTGATTTAGGCCGCCTCTCAAATGGGTCAACCTATAGATATTACCTAAGAAGTTCAAGTAAGTGTGCTAGAAATCCACGCTCATTCAAAGATGTGCATTTATTGCATGGACGGAGAAAGCACGGACACCTGCAGGATTTCATCTGACGGTACTTTTTATTTAACACTAAAACGTTAAATAAAGCATATATAGCCTACCTGTTCCGTGAGAGCAACGCTACCGCAGAACGAGTGTAGCCTCTATATCTATAGACTTTTAAATCTGAAAACTCCAAAAAGCAACGAAATTGTCAGACATCCATGAGTGCATGTTCACAGAGGAAAACAACTGAAAAACAGCGCTGGTTCTCTCGATACTTGACAACGACGGAATCCAAAGGCGTGGGCGAAGGTATAATGCATGTATTAAAATGTATGAAATAATCCTGAAAAACTTTAAGGCTTAATATAATTTGACTGGATGAGTTTAAAATCCACCCCCCTCATAGTTATCATGAAGGGAAAAATTTGCTATATAGACCAAAAGCTCTTTTTGCACCAGGCTGTGTATACATATTTCTTTCTGGTGTAAAGTTGGGCATTTTAACATGGGGGAGATACAGATTTGACTCCCTTTTGCATCCACCCTCATGCGGCCAGTCGATGAATTGCAGTTTAAGTCACTCCCGTGTTGGTTTCAAGAGAGAGACAGGGAGGTTGCCGCTTGATTTTATTAGATATTTGAGCCACTGTTTGGATTTGTTATAAACCTTAACAAGGTTAGTCTTATTGTTTTCTTAATTAACTGCAAGTGACATGTATATATTTATTGACCAATTAATAATCAAGTACAGATAATCTGATTAGTTTAGTAATATTAGTATTAGTAAGTAATATTAGTAATAAATTTATACTGATGTAACTAGACATACAGTATTATTGCACTTGGTTTGTGCTTAGTTAATTAACACCGTTTAAAGTCCCCCTGTGTT
Organism: Semotilus atromaculatus; assembly: GCA_031834385.1. NCBI lineage: Eukaryota > Metazoa > Chordata > Actinopteri > Cypriniformes > Leuciscidae > Semotilus > Semotilus atromaculatus. Next base: position 17,353,418 of record JAULUF010000023.1, on the reverse strand, counting down.
GAAAATCAAGCTTTTAATGTTGTTTATATGTCTATGTGGTGTTTTAATATGCTTTAAGACAAACTGTGAATAAATTCATAAGTCAACACCATTGCTGAGTATTTTCTCCTTAAAGGTCCTGTTCATCATGTTTTTTTGAAGCTTTGATTGTGTTTACAGTGTGCAATATAACATGTGTTCATGTTTCGCGTGTAAAAAAACACAGTATTTTTCACACAATTTACTTATCTGTATACCGCTGTTTTCACTCTCCAAAAAACGAGCCGATGACTTCGTTCTATGAAGTCCCTCCTTCAGAAATACGTAAGGAGTTCTGATTGTGCCAGCGGTTCCTGTGTTGTGATTGGACAGCAGCTTATCGGACGTTGCCCGGAAAGGTCACGTCTCTTACCATAAATTGAAGATGCATGCGCTGATTGTTATTGTAAAAATGTGAATTGACTCCGGCATGAAAATAACAGCGTCTCGACGACATGGCGACAAACACACTCTACAAACGAAACTCTTCCTCTTCTCCGTGGGAGCGCAACAAGACCACGCCCCCTTTTTTGAGTATTCCTGTGGGCGGAGATTAGTCAAAAAACTGTTCTAGTTACATCATTAAAAAAGGAAATAGAGGGATGTAGTCCAAACCGTACGTTCGCTGTAGGCTTTGAAAGGGGACTTCTGTTAAATAAAATATCTCGCTAGGCATTGAACTTTGAGCTTTATAATTTTACAGGTATTATTTATGCTCTAATAGCAACATTACACACTAACTAAAGTTTGAAAAATGGAATCGCGAAGAACGAGACCTTTAACACTGCAGTGAAACAAAGACAATCTCAAAAACGCGGTTTGAAACTGCTGGTGTTTCTGACGTCACAAACTACCTTGTAAACAATCAGGTCAACGTGTGATTGTCAACGAGTGGATCTCTGAGCCGCTGTGAGTGAGTGGGAACGGTGAGTGGGATCGAATATTAGCAGATTCATAGAACCGCGTATACTAAATGAGGCAAGGGTGTATTTTTACATTCAAGCTATTTTAAGGCATGAAGAATTTTTTTTAAGGAAAAAACTTTTAAATATGTAATTTTAGTGATCAAAGATGAGTTTTAAGGGATAGAATTATTGACTACAAGGGGACTTTAACAAGTCTAACAAGTGAACAAGTCTATGACAGTGTAATTAAATAGCCTACAGTATGTGTTATACATAAATAGTAAGTCAGCCTTTTTGCAAATGCTGTGGGTGCGTTCAAATATACCTTTAGTATGATTGTTTTGAATGCGTAAAATTGCGCTGTGTTACCGCACCATTTAATTCGACAAATAATGTGCCATGTAGAGTAGTCATTTAGCATTAAACATTACGTTACTTGCAGCTAATTAATTAGAATGAAATAAAATCATGTGATCAAACGTAACGGTTGTAAAACTTCATTTCATTACCTCATCCATGAACATGATTTGTGAGTCCCAGCGGATTGATTTCCATCAGTAGTGGAGGTGAAGACGACAACTCCCATCATTCCACGCTCCTTCACAGCCTCATCAAGCTACGCCTTTGTTATTGTTTTGAATATGTGCCCTCTAGCGGCAAAAATTACATACTGTGCCTTAAAAACTGCATGCGTACTGATTACAACAGAAAAATGCTGTTTAAAGTAGTTTTAGATAGCACACCTAACCGCTGTTACTGCTTGAAATGTCATGTCAGCTAACCCATGTAACAACATAATGTATCAAGTTTACCCCATGTATGTGCTCTGTACTCTTTGCGTAACAGTCATGTGTGCCGTGATGTACGTGTGCTCGTCTATAAGCTCCGATAACACGATCGGCTCACACCCTGTTCTAGCCCCGCTGCAGTGAGAAATGATTAGTGTCACACTTTTCACACAATCACTGCAGGGTTTTAATGTGAGTGTGTGTGTCTTCACACACACTGCAGGGCACTGTCAAAACACACAGCATCCAACACACCTCAGAGAAATAACAACTCATTAAAAGAATGCATGAGTGAGCAAACGATTACGAAAACGAGTGTGTGAAGCACCGAGATAGAATAGGAGAACATGTAAAGCTAATTAGAGAAAGAGAGCAAAGACAGAGAATAGATTACTGTACAAAAAGCAAATAATATATGCTAATAGCCAAAATAGAGAGAGAAACGAAAAAGGGCAATAAGCAGCACAATCTAATTGGATGGAAACACATGTGCACTCTTCTCCAATTTAATGCTGGGAATAATTTCACAATAAATCAGTAATGAAACCATTGCGTTAATAAGGGCTATTTTGACTCTTTATGACTAAGTAAACAATATTTTAAGTCATGTGCATGAAAAAACCCCAGGCTGTGAAATGGGAAGTACAAATGAAATGTTCTTTTTCACTAATAGCAAAGCCCAGTGCATTTTCAGTCACAGTCACAAAAAGGCTTTGAGCTAGTAAACAGAATATTGATTGTTTATGGTTCCTGAATCCCCTTACAGACAAAGCTAACAGAAGAAAATGAAGATTCGGGAGGGATATATAGATTAAAGGCTCTTTATCTTACCTTCTCCCATTCCCTCTGCGTGTTCAGAACAATGACAACCAGTTTGGGATTGACTTGGTAGCCATCGTCCATGAATGAATGATCTTTACCCCCTAGATTGACTCCCATCATATATCTGCAACACACATAGACACAAAAACCACAAAAAGTTTAAACTCAGCAAGGGGATTAGATGCTTTAAGGTTTACTTGTCATATTGCGTTCGGACCAAACTATTTAGGGGCATGCAAGTCATTTAATGAAATATAAGTGAAAAGCTCAAAGGTAAGCAATATAAATAACATCTGATTGAATGTCATTGGTGTCTTATCTTAACTATTTTACAAAGACATTAAATTGCTTTTGTGAATTACTTAGACAAATTGATCTATCCCAATTCACTGAGCAAGCACACACATGAACAATGTCCTACAAATGCATTTAGACTCCCAATTAATTCATTTTAAATGGTCAAATTATGCATTGATGCATTTTTTTCCTATGCTATCTTTCAAAGCATTACAATTAAAGTATTTTAATGTGAAATTAATGTAAAAGTATTCTTAAACACACACACACACACACACACACACACACACACACAACAACAACAACAAAGTATTCAATCTCCACAATTTATTATTTTTGTAGAAACACCCTTTTCTCCAAAGACAAACACTTTTTGGGGTGTGTTTGTAAGAGCTTCACACACTCTGCAGGTGTTAATTTGCCCTTTAATTTAATTCTGGCAGATTTGCTCCAGGTTGTTCAGGTTAATAGGATGATGCTTATGCCGTTTGAAAAAATAAGATTCACAGACTGACATTGTAGGACATTCAACTTTATCTTCTTAAAACTCTCTGATGTTTTTGATTATTTTTTGTGATCAACAATGGCTTTTATGTTGCAGAAACAGGTTATCTAACAGTGTTACCCTACATTTTTCAGCATTTCTTTTTCATCCATTCTGTAGCCAAACGATAGCTTTGTACTGTACAAGTAACAAATTTACTTCACTCATAAATCTTCTCCTCTGCATGGACTGCTTTCAGAGAGCTTCTTGACAGGAGTCAAAGACTTTATATGCACAAAGAAGGTGCACTTACATTACTTATGAATGGAAGAAAATGCAACTTGCAATATGGCGTAATAAGTCCTGCTTTCTAAATATAAGAGCCAATCGCTAAATGGTAAAGTCATTGCATCTCTGCAGCCACCATTAGAAGCTCCGGTTGCCATTCTAAGACATGCGCTTAAGACTACACATGCCATTGGCTGGTCTAGCCTGAAAACCCGCGCTGTGTGAACACAACCGGACTGGACAACTAGTTGTCTATCACATCATACAGTCCGAGTGAGCCGCTCTGCACTGTACAAACGCGTGTCTACCATGTGTTGCAGGGTTTCATGTGTGGTTTCAGTAACTTACAGCGACTGAGTTATGAGCTGTGTATGACATCTGAAGGTTTTAGATCCAGTCACTGTTCTCCACCGGAGCTGCTCCAGTCAGATTTGTGTCCTATGTGCGACTCAAATGCTCCGCTTTCCTCCAAGATATAAAAGCTGCAGTCAGTTAATAAAAATTTGACAGATGAACTCGCGTCTCGAATGGACTCCTGTCGTGTCAGAAGTGATAAGACTTTTCAGTGTTACGGATGTCGCCATTACTTTGGTAACTGTCGCTGTTACTGCTAAGAGAATATGGGCTTCACTCCTGTTGAATACAGACGCTACAACAAGCTGCTGTTGAACAGAACATTCACACCTGTAAGTAGCCTAAATGTGGTTGTCAATCCCAAAAATCGACAGTTTGCCTTTGAGCATAGGAAACAACATTTACGGGACAGTTTGTTGCTAATTTGAGATATGTTATTTAATTGTGAGTTCGGCAAGCAGTTTTTGAGATTTCAGGATTCCCCCATTCAAGTAGATATGACTTGGTCTTGAATGTCCGAAATGGCTGTCAAGAGGTGTTAATATGCCCATTGATTGCACAGACTTGCCCTCAAAGGGACTTTGCAGGAGCTCAACAGAACCAGTTCCCTTTCAAAGCCTTAATATTGTTTAAAAATTCCCCTTTCGTGTTTGACGGAAGAAAGAAAGTTGCACAAGTTTGGAACAACATGACAGAATTTTCATGCTCGGGTGAACTATTCATTTAATAATTTTTTTCCTAAAACGCTAAGACACTAATTAAAACATTACCTTAAAAAAAACACATTCTAAAATCTGACAAATTGGTTTCTTTTGCAACATCCTTCCCCTATGGCGCTATGATAATGCTTGACAGCACATTCCATCATTTACTGTGTTCTCAACTGCTGAACTCTGTAACTCGTTCAAAGTGATAACTGGCCTCTCTCACATATCTGCTTGTTTGTGCAGAGTTTTGAGGAATGACCTTTTCTAGATGGTGTCTGGGGGGGGTTGTGATAGTTTCCACTTCTTCATAATTGAACAAACACCGTTGGGACATCCAAAGACTTGGACATTGTTTTCTAACCTTTTCCTAAAGCATTTGTCTAACATTATCTCTGACATATTTAGAATGCTCTTTCGTCTTCATTTTCACAGCTGTCCTTTCGATTAACAAGCTGAATAATTATCCTGTAACCGTGACAATTTTGTTTATCTAGGAAAGGTTATAATGACACACAGGTATAATCCAGTTGTACATGTTTACAACCTCATCCAGGAAATTTGTTTTCCCTTTTAAACGTTTAACTTTAACTAAACAAACTTCACTTTATTAACTAAAACTATTAAAAATGTATTTGGCAACTGAAATAAAATGAAGTATAAATGTTAGATGAAAAATTTTAAAACATAAAATTTTAAATGTTGCCTTGTCAACTTACTTATTCAAATAAGATGAAGTACTAAAACCACAAAGTAAAAGTGAAATAAAAATAATCTGAAGCTAAATAGAAATATTAACAAAAATAATACAAATTATAAAAGCACATTAAATTACTAAAACAAACAAATTAAAAAGGACACTAAAATATAATATATAAAAGCTTTATAATTATAATAAAGTAACACTGGATGATATAATCTCTGGATAATTTAAAGATATGTGTAGCGTTACGGGCCAGGGGATATGATTAAATGTGATTCCTTTCTTAATGCATTGTTTTTTTACATGATTAATTGTACTAATTGGCAACCATATAATTTGTCAACCTGCAGCATCTCCAACTTATTGGACACTGCATACGCATGCAGCATATTATAATTTTTATAAAGGAACAATGACACATTGATTAAACTCATTAATTGAATGTTTCGGTGCATAAAAGTAAAAATGTCTCAGATACTTATATAATGATTTGTAATCAAGTAAAAATACGGTTCTCTCAAAAAAGTCTGTTATACCTTCATGTTGCTCCAAACCTGTATCATTTTCTTTCTTCCATGGAAAATAAAATGAAATTAATATCTTGACATCTGCCCTTAAATCTCCTGGAAAAACAATCAGCATCCTTTCAATTAATTGTAGATCCAGTTCACAAAACTAGTCTGACTCAACAGTTCACAGGAGGGGAAGATTATCAATATACACATATGGCTTCAGAAAACTTGGAATACAAGTTTTATAGACTACTACTATAATACATGAACAGTGCTTTTGCACCCTTTGAAGCTTGGACGCTTCAGTCCCCAATCATTGTAAAGGCATGGAAATGAGCAAGCAATCCCGTTATTCAAAATATCTCCATCTGTGTCACATGGAAGACGGTCACACGGGTTTTGCTCGACATGAGGGTGAGTAAATAATGTCAGAATGTACATTTTTGGGTGAACTAATCCTTGAAGGGTCTGAATACTTTCGCACAGCCCTTTTCAGTCACATACACTCCACTGAACAACAGAAGCTCAGTACTGTATCTCTGTCTTCTCCATGTAACGCACAATAAAGATTAGCTCAGCTGTGCACTACTCAGATGGCACAAACATACACACACTCTCTCTTCGGAATTTAATTAAGAAACAGGAAAATAACTAGGAAATGAGGTTTAGCTTCAGGCAGAAATGAAAAGAACAGGGTCAGAGCTACACCTGCTACTCAAATACAGCTTCTGTTGTGTGAGTTTGTTTATAAGTGTGTCTTATTCTTATATTAGAGATTTCCACAGCACAAATTGAAAATGGATTTTTGTCATAGCTGTCACATAGTATTCCCTTAAATAAACACATCATTCTGTGCATCTCATCTCACTGATTAAGAAATAGAGATAAAGGGGTAATGTAATAGCAGGGTGACCTTTATTTTCCATAGTCTTCAGGAAATTATCGAAAGCTTATGACTAATTATGTCACTGACAGTTAGCGGTTTATAAAATGTCATTTCAAATGGCTTTCTGTACACAGAGCTTCTTTATGATCTCAATTAACAGTGAAATGTTAGTCCGAGATTAGAGGTAGTTAAATGCATATTAGGTGATGATAGTTCCACATGGAGCCGCAATTGCTATTAATCTTTCTCTGGTCAGGGCTTTGTTAGTGCTGTGCTAATCGTGACAAATTATTGCAATAGACTGCAATATATTAAAGTCCCCCTGTGGTGAAAAACAAGTTTTTAATGTTGATTATATGTCTATGTGGTGTTTTTAATGTGCTTTAAGACAAACCATGTGCAAATTTATAAGTCAACACCATTGCTGAATATTTTCTCCTTAAAACTGCAGTGAAAAAAAGACTCTCAAAACCGTGGTTTGAAATCGCTGGTGTTTCTGACGTCATAAACTACTTTGTAACCAATTACTTCAATGTGCTGACGGGCTTTAGCATATCATCTACAGCGAACTAGCAGGTGAATCTCAATAGAAGCCAGGTCATCCCGGCATATTTTTTTGCTGATATGAGAAATTGGGTAGATTTAGCAATATACCCGGTGTATGATGTATATTATGATGTTATGATGAACTTTATGCCTTTCTCCACTGACATTTCTGATGATTGTTAGATGGCGAACGGAAACATAGTTTGTGTAACATTAGAAACACATTATAAGCTGTTTGATAACATAGACAAGCAAAAGGCTAATCATATTAATTACCCTTATGTGTCTGACGTTGTAAAGAGCAATACCATTGTGCAGCGTTTACCTCAGTAAGTTGGCCGAGTGAATGAGCTGGTGTGAGTGGAGGCGGGGCTAATTAGCATATTCATGGCCCGCGTATACTAAATGAAGTAAGGCTGTAGAGTTGCATTCAAGCTATTTTAAGGCATGAGAAAAAATTCACAGAAAAAAAAACTTAAAATATATTCAACTATATATAAATGTCATTTTGGTGATCAAAGATGAGTTTTAAGGGATACAGTTATTGACTACATGGGGACTTTAAGGCTTTGTAATACAAATATCACACAGATGTATAAAATAAAATACATGTACAATAAATATTTAGGATAAAAGAAAACATAATATATTTGCATGAGTTACAAATATATTTTGTCCACAATGTTGTTTTTTGGAAACCAGCCAAACTGAATATTGTATTTTTTATTTCTTATTATGCATTAGTAATACATTTCTGTGCTCAGTCATTTCTTTCACACGTCATATTAAGGCAGTTCAATAAAACCCTTAAGCCTTTATTTAATATGAAAGAAGACCTTTGAATATCTGTGTGTACTACATGATAGTTTTTCAACAAATTCTTCATTCCCTTAGAAAAAGAGCAAGTGGTTTATCTCTTCAGTGCCATGGTGTGTCATTGACTTTGCATGATAACATAAAAAATAATTGCTATTATATGAATTAAGTAACACTGCAGCACTTTATGTTCACATTGCATGTTAAGCCTTTTAAATTTAAAGCATGGTTATCACAAATAACTGTGATCAGGCATTTATGTAATAATCCTGACAGACCAATCACAAACTGGGAATTAAAACCTAGAAACAACCATAAATACCCTAGCAACCACATGTGCTAAAACTCATGGTAACATTTTCTATGAAGACCATGAATAATGAATTATAGCTCCATTTATAAGTATTACTATTCTATAAATATGTTAATAAAGACTCATTAAGACATACAGTAGGTAGCATAAGTGAACACTCTATTGCTAAAGTTGACTAAACAGAGGAATAATAAAAAAAAATCATCTTTTGGAAATTGATCTTAATGCCTTAACTAAAAAAATGAGGAAACCTCCAACCTTTAAGGACACCAATTTTCTTTGTGAATGAATAATGTATCGTAAATAAATAAATGTTCTTGCTTGAAATACAGGGTGCATAAGCCAGGTTTTTATTTTTAAAGGCCAGTTATTTCATGGATCCAGGATACTATGCATCCTGATAAAGTTCCCTAGGCCTTTGGAATTAAAATAGACCCACATCATCACATACCCTTCACCATACCTAGAGATTGGCATGGGGTACTTTCCATAAGATCATCTCTCAATGCAAATCAAACCAGCTATTGGGATAACTGAAATAAAACCATGCAGATCTATAGGTATGGTGAAGGGTATGTGATGTTTGAAAAAACTAGCACAAATAAATACAATATAATAAAGATACCTATAAAGAGAAATAAAGAGAAACGTTTTTGCTTAGGTCTGACACTAGTATTCAGAAATAGTACTACAGAGACTGAATAAAGTAATCAAATGTAAAAAAACACTGGGTAGTATTTTAGTCCTGACTAAATTAAATACATAGGCTATTAATCCTGATTCCTTAAAATGAAAGGAATGTTTTGTTTTGTTGTTTTGACAACCAAATTAATGACAGACTATGGCTGCTGTCACTGTAAGAGCTCGTGCACAGATCCTGTAGCACCAACATTATACGGTCACATGCGATGTATGCTTATTAAGACATAACCGACTGTGTTTAGAGGATACTCACCAAGACTGAAATTGACATGATTTCCGCATGTTTTTGACTGTTAAAGCGATATAATCCACGAAAAATAACGTTTGTTACCCGCGAGCTGTTTGTGAGGCGGCTTGTATGTGTGCAGAAAAAAAAAACATCTCTCAGACAGCGCGCAAGTAGCCTACCGAAGAGTTTAAGATTGCGTGAATGTTTAAACTGGTAAGACTTAAAAAGACGTGCAAATGGTAAACTTTAGTTACTCATGATGCAATGCTGGCCCGATTATGCAAGTGACAATTCCGTCTCGGAAACGCGCGCTTAACGATTGCGACGAATTGAGAGAGACGAAGCACCACTGAATCACTCGCGCTGTTTGTGAAATTGCGTCTCGCAAAAAGTTTTAAAATGACTGATTTTATTTTATAATCTGTGTGGATTAATTTACTAAAACAACCTACATGCTAAAGTGAATCAATGTGGGTCGAGATGGTCCTCACTGCAGAACATGAAATCCACGGGGAGGAGTCGGATCCAGATCCAACCCCTCCCACGTTACATATACCTAAACCTACCCAGCTCCACCCCCTGATCCCTAAACCCACCCCTAAACCTACCCAGCTCCACCCCCTGATCCCTAAACCCACCCCTAAACCTACCCAGCTCCACCCCCTGATCCCTAAACCCACCCCTAAACCTACCCAACTCCACCCCTTAGATCTGGATCCGACTCCGCCCCCTGGATCTTGTGTACTGCAATGAGGTGCTACTGGGAAATTTCCCGCAGTATAAGTGTAGGGCCCTATGATTTCCGCGATCACGGAATCGCGGAATTGGCCAATTAACGCGGAATCTAGTGTTAACGCGGAATTTTACATATTTGGAATGAAATTCTGTTTTTGTGTGGGAGAAGAACGTATGTCTGGGGAAAATACAGACCGGGGGAAGCAAATGTGCGTGATACAACCCCTCCAGTCATTTCAGCTCCAATGACGGCATCAAAACAATGAAAGCATGGCGAAGCGGCTCTCCACAGCAGCTGCTTTCGTCGGCGAAAAAGTTAAGAAACTCGACGCCAAGCAATTCGCACGTGACTTTTCTGAAGTGTTTCCCACACATAGACTAATTCATGGCGGTGCGCCACAGAATCAAGACATTTGCGTTTCGTTTCCTTTCAGTTGCATTTCCTTTCCCTGCTTTCTCTCCGTCTCTGTCACTCACGCGTCTCTCTCTCACCTCACTCACACACACACACCCCATCCCCTCCGTGCACACCGCGTCTGTCTATGAGGCGCCAGACTGGACAAAAGCGAAGCGAGATAGACCGAGTGTGTCCGAGTCGAGAGCGCGCTCGACAGTGCGTGAGAGAGAGACAGAGTGTGACTTATTTTAAACTTATATAAACTAATATAATTTATTTTACTGGACAGTTTAAAGCTCATAACCATATTTTGTTGTTGCTTGAAGTACTTAAGAGTGCAGTGTTATGTTGCATCATGCAGTATTTGTGTAGGCCTATCTGTTACCTCAATAAATTTAAAGGGTAACTAAACCCCTGGTCAGAGCCTGACTCCACCCACTGGCAATATTTGAAAATGCTGGAAAAGTGGGCGGAGCCTAGCGGAGATGAACGAGGGCAGTTAAATACTCTATCCTGATCATTTTCAATACTCGCAATTCCAACTCCTGACTCACTACAGTGGTTTTGACGTAACAAGATGGTTTTTACACTGCCAAGGGCGTGGTAGCTCGTACCAAGAGCGTGGTTAGCTGGAACCTGCTTACATCAGCTCTCACCGCTTACATCACGAACCATCGCAAAGATCCAATAGGAAAATTCAACTGCAGTAGCCACCGTTCAACCTGAAGAGGGCAGCACTCAGACGTTTTTACACCATATATTGTAGTAATAAAACACTTTATACCCAAATGTCAAAAAAGTTACTCGAATCAATGATCAGCACTAATAAAGCCCCAGTCTTACAGATCATTAACTAAAAAAAGTTGGTTTAGTGTTTAGTTACTCTTTAAGGTCATTCCTATTTTATTTGTGTACATTTTAATCATTAACATTAAAAGCAGCCTTTTTACGACTAAAATAACAGTAAAGGGTAAAAAAAAAAACTGAATTTCCCCCCAAAAAAATGGGAAAAACGGAATTTGCAAAAATTTTAACGGAAAAAAACGGAATTTGAGAAAAAATAAAACGGAATTTGGGAAAAAATAAAACGGATTTTATAGGGCCCTATAAGTGGGAGACCTGCGGGAATGATCACAATTATGCACAATACCCGCAATCCCTCGCAGAAATTCGAGCCCTGGACATAACTGATAACTAATTGGTACAGCAAACAAGTGTCTCTGGAACGATTTTATATTAGATCATTTATAAATCAGTGTATAATGGATTATGAGCATGCACATTGAAAAAGCAAATGCATGACTTAAGTAATTATAACAAATAAAATAAATGTAACTATAACTATTCTTATAATGCAGTATAGGTCTTAATGAGCCTTTATACATATATTTATAGAATAGTAATACTTACATATAAATTAGTATAAATGTGGCAAATTATAAATGAATTAAACTAAATTAATTATATATATATTATTCTTCATTATAAGCATGGACTTCATAGAAAGAGTTCCCAAACTCATGATAATGTTTCAGCAAAAAATAATGAATAATGAACTGAATAATAGAGACCTTTAAATGGCATTTCTCTAGCACAGACTATGTAAGCGCACACAGGTTTGTCAGTAATAATACACAGGCTGACATATCCAATGCAACCAAAGAACTGGCCCAGCAGTTATTATGTTGTTTTGTGTAACGAAAAATAATAAATAGGAGGTCAACAACGAGGGAAAGGTACAACATAATGCTTCAGAATCGATTTTCAGAGATCTGGCCTTGCCTACAAGCAAAGCAAGTAAACAAGTCCAGAATCAAAGGACAGCAAGCGCTGAGGAAAATGATGAAAAACAGATCGGTGCTCACATAATACACCGCTGCTACCACTAAGGTGTTTAATGTTTTAAAAGTATATCAAACGTGGAAAATAACCCCACATGAAGTCGACTTAAAATCTGTACAGTGAGAAATATAGTATGTGTGACTAAATTAAACCTGAGCGAGGGATAGAAACACAAAATCAAACAGCAGTACTCAAGATGAGCTGATGGTAATCGATGTCATTTAGTTGATGTGTCAGACTGTGAATAATTTGGAGTAAAGGAGTTGCCACAACTCTGGCAAAACAAAAGGCAGACACTTTTGCCTTAGGCTGTGAAATCACTCAAGCGCTTAAAACATGAGACTTGTCAGCCTCATGGCAGCGTCTTCTGTGTAAAGGTGATAATGTTGCAGGAGGTGCTTATGAAAGGAGTTGTTGTGTTTGTGCTTGAGCGGGCACAGCAGGTCTGGGTTGGGCTCCCAACAAACAGTGAGATAAACACAAACACAGAAAGAGCTTACAGAACTCTCCAACTAAATAAAGTTTACCCATCATAACTAGGGATACATGATATAACAGAGACCGTATCACTGTATTGACTAAGGATGTGCAAAACTATACAAAAATCTGCATGCGCATCCATAGCGTGGAAACAGAAAATGTGATTTTTAATGTGATTTTAAACCATTCAAGCGCAAGAAGACTCACGCACGGTTTTCTGTGCTAAGCACACATCCAAAACGAGTATGCGATACTGAAGAGTTCTCTTCCGAGTCTTTTTGCACTTGAACGGACAAATAAACACAAATGTGTCAAAATATCCTCGTAACACAGTCGCTTATGTATCAAGTGAATGCAAACAGTTGACAAAGAAAACACATCTGTTATATATTGTATCAGTGCAGCTCTTAAAGGGGTCATGAACTGCATTGTTTTATTGTTTCATAATGTTTCCTGGGGTGCACTTATATTGTTAGTATGATTTTTACTTAAAAAAATTGCCATAATTTAGAAATAAAAAGGCATTTTTCCTACCCTGATTTTAGCACTCTGTTTGAAGGGACGTGTCTGGTGTGAGACTTCAGTGTAAACGCCCACTGCTGTGATTGGCTAACAGCTTTGCATATGAAATAGCTAGTATTTCACGTGGAACCCTCTCAAAAACTTTTATTACAGCTCTCAATGTTAACTACTGGTGAAAAGTGATAATTATAGCATTAAAATTAGATCTATGGCATTATAGGTAGATCGTGGCATGAAAGGTTGCATCCTTTTGTCATTGCAACCTGAAGAAAGATCTTGTCATTGCAACTCGATTTCTGCACACTAATGAATGCTTTCATCATAACTAACAGTGCAAACCCAATGTCAATAAGAGATTTGTTGACTGTTACAGGAGTTTTGGTACGAGTCCAGAACTCAGTCACTGATAAACACACGCTGTTTACAACAGCTCCAGCTATTGATAATGATAATATGATGATGTCAATCTTATATGTCAAAACCTCAAGGAAAATGAGATATTTCAGTTAAAGTGACAGCAGTCTAATATTCCTGCTACCGACCATTTTATAACTATATTTGTAATGTATATTTTATTTAATGTTTTTTTTGTTTTGTTTTTTACATTTGATGACAGTTTCTTTACCCAAAATACCTGAACATTATAAAACACTGTTTATTTCGGTCATATCTTTGTTCAGTTATTTGTGAAATACATTTACTTGTCTTTAATAATGCTGGAAATGTTTATTAGTTAGTTAGTGTTCTTTAGCTTGTTGATTTTTGTTCATGGTATTCAGCTACAATTACATGTTTTGTAATAAGACTTGAAATTTTTTTTAATAATATCTACATTTTGTTTTACCTTGCTGGAATCGAAATTAGGAATCGATAAGAATCCAAATCGATAAGCAGAGTCGGAATCAGAATCATTAAAATTCAAACGATACCCAACCCTAGTTAAATGTCATTTATGTAAGGAATAATTGACGACAGGCCGTTGAATTATTATAAAAATAATGCACACCCGAGGTGGTAATGCGGTCACGACGCGAAGTGGAGTGGCCGTTACACCTCGGTGTGCATTATTTTTATAATAATTCAACGGCCTGAAGTCAATTATTCCGCTTATACTACAGTTACCACACCTCGAAACATTGTTCAAATGATGTATTTCAAGACGTTTGTAAAGTTTTTGTCATTAAAACGCTCTTGTATGTAGAACTAATTTCCTGCGCATCTAATCCCATGCCTCCGTTGCTAATTCCAAAACGTCATTTTAGAGTTAGTAACGGAGGTGTCCCCAGCATTAGTCTGCTTCTCTGCTATCACTCAACGACTGGCTGAAACATTCTTTGACTGTTTCCATTGACTGCAGCAGATGTTAAACCCAGACTGCGATCACAGACTGAACGCGCTGAACACGCGCGTTTGGGCATGATCAATCATAATAAATTACATTCATAAAGGGCCTTACAGTAGGCCTATAAGTGTGTCCCCGGCTTTATGCAGTTATTAGAGAGAGAGAGAGAGAGAGAGAGAGAGAGAGAGAGGGAGAGAAGCATAGGCTATGTGCGTCAATATTATTATTTTTTTATTAATTAAATTCGTTTTAATTAGTTCGTTCATGTTTTTTGTTTTTTTTTTCTAATATTGACAGTAGACTAGCCTAATAAATGAAACACAAAGTCCTTTTAACAAGTATAGGCCTATCAATAATCATTTATTTGTTATAGCCTATTATCTGCAATAATTACGAAAACCCGTGCAGCAGGACTATCAATTTATTATAGGCTAGGCCTAGGCTATTCAGTTTAATTTTCTATTGATTATAGATAGGACTATACTTTATTTATTAAAATTAAACTGCATGTTTCCAATTATTGTGAAGTTAGACATCGAAAATGGCAGATCAAGCGCATGTGGCTACATGTTTTTCTTGTTATGAATTGTATCCTATTTTCCGTTATTACAGTTGACTACGCGAAGTGATATGGAACTGTAATGCGGTCAAGACCTGCTGGAACTACTTTAGCCGTGCGTTTCCCTGAAAATAATTGCACACCTTAGAACGTTCTCAACCAATCAGAATCAAGCATTCAACAGCCCTGTAGTATAATCAAATGTAAGTAGACTAAATTGCTAAAAACTCTAACTCTAATCACATCCAACAATCAAAGCCCTCACAAAAACAGGAACCTTCAGATTATTAAATAATATTGGGTAGAGGTCGATCAATAATATATTTTGCCAATACCGATCACAAAAAAATGTGACCAATAACAATATTAACAATAATATAAATGAAAAAGAACAATTCAGTGATTCACTCATTAAACTATACTAACTACATATGGCATTCTGTATTATAGGGACTAATTGCAGCCATAGAGGGCAGCTGTATGTAGGCTGTACATATGTGTGTGTGCATATTATTAACAGACTTAATTAAGACAACACACAGTACTTTAGTCAGGAATGGGTTTAGCCCCTGGGTAGACAGAAGGACAAGGGCCAGAACTACACCTGCTACTCAGATGCAGCATTTTAGGTTTGTATGTATATAATGTATATGTATGATTGCCTTAAGATAGAGAGCCAACTGTTTTATATTTTCCAACTTTCACTGACATCTTACCGAACATTACACCAGCGTTTTCGATTACAACACAAAGTCTAATTCTCTTTAATGATCATTCTGTTATATAAAATACCACTACTCACATTACTGTACGTGTATACTTGGCTATAACAAGTATCACAACACATCTATCCATCTTTCTTGGAGGCATTTCGAAGGATAATTCTAGCTCTGTGGATGGTGGCGTCATACAAAATGCTCCCACATTGAAGAGTCTGCAGTGTCCCAGATACAGACAGCCTTAGCAACGAGGGAGAGATCAAAAGGAACACCTACTCGGAGCAGACGGATACCAACGTTGCAAACAGCTACTGATGGTAACCCATGGCAACTCCTGATAACTGTGCATTCTGAAAAAAGAAAAACAGCAAGTGCCTTCGCAATCTAAACTAACAGTAGATTCTGTTTCAGACTACCGTGTGCGATACGGACATTTTCAGAGCCAATGTAGACATCACAAGGTTGCCCTCGCAGCTCAGAACGGAACTGAAAACCAATTCAATCATTGAGATATAAAAGGAACTGGGCAGGAGGAATTAAATGGGATCCAAAATAGCAATCTTTGTGCTTCCTTAAATATCCAGCACCTCTCAAATGGAGCAAGAAAATGTGTTGCCTGAAAAAGCTCCTTGTTTGTCTTTGCTTAGTAAGCTGAGAACCAGAAAGAAAAAATATTTACAGACATAACAAACAAGAAAAATATGGAAATTCAAGCAACAGTATAGCAACATGGTATCTGCAGTTTCAAATTTAATCGAATGTAAGACTTTTTGAGATGATTTTTATGACCTGCACCAGTGTTAATTTTTTCACAGATGAAAACGAGACATTAACTAAATAAAAACCAGTTTTAAATGACGACAACTATGACGAATTTTTTTTGACATTTTCGTCAACGAATAAAAACTAGATGAAAATGTTAGGGAGGGACGTTTGGGGAAGAGATCCATTCAGCACTGATTTGTGTTTGTGGTAGATTGTAACGTGCTGATCTACCTGGCGGGACAGGATCGAGTTGCATGCGCTTTTGATGCATGTCATCGTTAAAAAATGTAAACGTCAGGGAGAAAGAGAAGAGCAGAGATATGGATAGATCTGAATAAGACTACCCGACGCGAAAGAGAGCTTTATTCTGAATTTTTTTCTGTGCGCACACACACACCCGACCGTACACATAGACAACTATACAGCGCTGGAAGATAATCAATCATCAACCAGGATCTTATTACTTGTTACAGTGAAAGTACATAGAATAAACAAGTAGTTCTTATGTTCAGGAAAATCCCTTGTTTGTAGGGCTTATTATGTTCTGAAATAAAACACTGCCTACCTAATCCATTGCATGGCTTGAAGACAGTACACTTACAACCAGGGGCGGAGCCAAATGATTTAAACATTCGGGCTTAGCCCAAACCTAGGGGGGTCCGGGGGCATACTCCCCCGGGGAGATTTTTTTTTTTTCAATTTACGTCAGCTAAATGCACTATTTTTTCAGGCTGTTTGAGATAATAGAATGCCTAAAAATCTATATTATGTGGGAAAATATGATAGTTACTCAGTAATTTTTTTTTAGAAAAATCACCCAGTAGAGCCTACAACCTATTTTGTATTTAATTGTTCTCCAGCTGTAGTGAATCCAAAACACCAAAAATGTTAAGGATGACTCATTTTCACCTATGGCAACTAAAAAGAGGCAACCATTATCTGACTATTTTTAAGTTAGCCTACATAGATAAAATTAGAATTTGGTGTGAACATCATTACTAATCTTAAGAGTTCAGTTCTGTTTAGTTTGTGCTTAGCTGACAAATTTGCTACATCAGAATCCATGCCATAATAATTTAGGCTGTTCTACTAGCAAACAGCAAATGCTGCAGTGCCAAGTAAATGTGCTCATCAATACTCTAAAATGATATTATATTTATTTGGGAAATAGCACAGTATGATAAACAACATGACCATATATTATTATGTTGCGGTACTTTATTTGTTTGACTACTGGTCACTTTTCTCCTACCTTTAATGTGTTCCGTATAAAAAACTTTATGTCCATAATAACTTCAGCCGTCAGCCAGTAAGCTTGCTACGACGCAGGTGAAACATACAACAGCCCGCCAGCCCCTGATGACAACGACGAAGAAGAAGATTTATATTCTTCTTCGTTAGTTTAGCAGTTGGCAAACAAGCTGAGTGATGAGCAATGCAATACCGTCCGCCACCACGCACGTCGCACGGTAATAGAGTTTTTGTTTCATTTTTTGCCGCTCCAGTCAGAAAGACAGAGGAAATTAAACAAAGTTGAAGTTATTTTAAATAACCTAAAAGATTCGGGGCTTTTGACAAAACATTCGGGGCTTAAGCCCCATTAGCCATCACTTCGCATAAATGTGCGCTACTTATTGATTGAAAACTGCTCTGAAACAACAAGCATGTACAGCAGTGTAACGTGCAGCAGTGCTGTTACTTCAAAGCTTGCAGTGCTAACATTCAATTAAGACAGTCTTTTGAAGTTTACTAATTATATTAAAATGTGACATAATTCCTGTTTTTCCATGCCCAAATTTAAGACCTCTTAATATTATAATTAAGACATCTGTGTTATAATTTAACTCTTTCCCCACCAGCATTTTTGATAATTTTCACAAAAGTTTCAGGGCCACCAGAATATTTAGTTGTATAAATTTCTGAATATGCATCAAAAGAAAGAACAGACCCTAAGCTTTTCAACAAACAAATGCCGGATAAGCATTGTCTCACAAATGAGGGAAATATTCATCTATGGTGGTGAAATTGTTAAAATAGGTAGGACTTGGAAAAACTGAATTTCAAACATTAAAACCTTTAAGGATTCACAGGAACATTGTAAGTAATTGTATTCGTTTATGTTTCATAAGATCTAGACCAATGGTTCTCAACTGGTTTGGCCATGGGACCCATATTTTCCCATGGTCATTAAGCCGGGACTTACATTTTTTGGAGTTTGAACCAGGCAAATTTATGTCTCAAAAATGGTTGACACACAAGTACTATCCAACTTTACTTAACTAGTTTTTAAAAATACAATGAAGTTAGTAAGCTGGTATGAGCAACCACAGTCATCAAAAATATAGAAAATAACACAAAGTGAAAACAAACAGTTACCATGGTATATACACAATACTAACATGAACTGTTAATAAAACATAAAGACACTAATCCTGATGAATATAATGAACATCATACCTTTATGCAAATCCTTCCCAGCTAACACACGACGTACCAGTTACATAATTTATTGGTACTTTATGGTAATTTCATGATAAACAATGTAATTACGACGTTGCATGCAGCTGAAGCGCAGCTGAAGAGTGTGTGCCACAAGCACAGTAGAGTCAAAAGCTTTCACGCATTTCTTTCAAATTAAAAATCTCTCATCAGAATTCGTTTTGTCGTTGTTGTTTCTTCAACAACACACTCCGCGACCCACTCAAAATGGTCTTGTGACCCACTTTTTTGACTAGACTAAAGCAGTGGTTCACAATGCTACCCGCTGTTCAACACAATATACAATGGTGAATGGTCCCCCATATAGTCTAAAATATTTCAGATATTTTTGCTGTAACTATGACAAAATTGCTTATTTTCAAACTTTTTATTAATAGTAACTAAGTGTATTGATATATTACATTAAATTAACCATTATTCATTTTTATGATTGCAGAAGCTGTAGAGATTGGGTTATTTTAGTATATCATTAACAATCTTTATTATATTTCAGTAATAATTTTTACATTTAAATACTTTTAAGTAGGGATGTGACCGAAACCGAATACCTTATTTAGAAAGGCACGGATAATGGCTTCAAAATGAATAACAAATTCTGCAGAATAATAGAAAAAATATATCAAATCAAATAGCTGCGATGCCGTCTCTGTGCATCGCTCAGAAATCAGAGGTTTGTAAGAGTAACTAAAATACTGCAATATACACATTTTCTACTATTTGATATGTCTATTAAATAGACATTTCGAGTAGTAGAAAATGTGTATGATTCAGTATCTTAGTTGATATCACTCTTGACAGAGAGCTGGTTTCTGAGACACGCAGAGACAGCAACGCAGCTATTTGATTTGCGACTTTTTTCGTGTATCTGTATCATATCGTAAAAGTTTTAAAACATTTAAATAGAGTCTATTTGAGAACAACTGATCTCGAGACCTTTCACAAAATCAGTGAACTAAAATAAATGCTGTTGGCTGTTTTTTTTTTATTGACCTTTATGTTTGGCTGGCTCTAGCGCACACTACAAGACTTGCTTGCACACTTGTGACAGACTCAGAGTAGTCGCAAACTTTTTTTAAATCTAGCCAAATGGTCAGATATGTGCATTGTTGCATCTCTGAGCAGCAATGACCAACAGCCGATAAGATTTCCAGGAGAAAGAGCGCTAGAGAAGGGCGAGGCAGTGGGAAGTCGAAGCCAGAAAAATAAAAAACATCAAAGTGGCAGCTAGCTACTGCCCACGTCTGCTCCACCACTGTCTCATCCATATTGTTTGGCTCTTTTTTTCCCCATTCTGTGCAAATGTTGTCAAGAATGGACTAAATATGGGTTACCATGTGCACGAATTTGTGCCTTGCGAAGGGTGCTGAGTTTGTGTCTTGTAGTGCGTGGAGGTCTGTAATGCCTGGAGAAAGCTGTCCGTTAGCATTCATCTCAATGCCAGTTGGTCGGTCTTCTCGGAAGAACGCAATTTGAATTCTGCCATCTTTGCTCACAGCCACTCAGTTCCGGACACAATTGTTTACGAGTCAATCAGAGGCTAACTGGACCATGTTAAACAGCCAAACCTTGACCCCGTGCTGTGCGCCTGTCCATATTTGTCTCTCAAACCAACCAATACGATGGCATTAGCCTCTCTGTTGCCCCCAAAACTCCCAAATGCATACATATTGCAAACTGACCAGTGTGCACAACATAAGTTGAAAAAAATTGTTCTCTGGGAAAAATGAGAGAGTTTTGTCTTTATAACAAATTCAAAGTTATCTCAACATGATAGCTACAACAAAAGGGTCACTTATGTACAAAGAAAAAACAGGTTTTTCTAGGCCACTCGTATACTGAACATTATTTTGACACATTTGTCAAAAGTACTCCTCATTTCTTTAAGTACTATTCTCATTTTTAAGTGCACCTATTGCAGAGTGGAATAATGTACTCTGAAAATCCATGTTAGCCACTTTGCTGTATTGAATTACAAGAAACAGTACTGATAGTCAGAGTTAGAAGCTTGTCAAAGGAACTGCTTGCCTAAAGAAATAGGTGGCTGAGTTGTAGTCCAGATAGGCAAGCCAAAAGAGTGTCTACTAGTGCTGCACGATTAATCATATCGCAATCGTAAACGCGATGTCAAGCTAATGCGATTATATGACGCACAATGCTGCGATTTTATGTGAAAAAAACAAAACAAATTAGGGCTGTTAACGCAGCATCTGTTATTTTTCGTCATCCTTTGGCTAGTGTTACATGATCCCATTCTTATTCGTGCAAATGCTTTAAACCATTCATGCGCGACAAGTCAAAAAAGAGCGCGCTGCCTGTAAATGTCCGACTGTGACGCACAGAAAGACGCGCGCCGGAATTATCTTTCACGCTTGAACGAACAATAACACACACAATTATGCCAAATTGTCGTTCGTCGAGTATCTTCATAACATAAGAGCAGTCTTATGATGAACGTAAAGAGTTGTGAGAGAATGAGGCGCGTGTGAGATCCGCGTCTCAGCAACGGCTGCTCTTAAAGGGCCAGCAGCCAAAGCTTTCTGTCAGTAAAGTTAATCAAAGAACAAAGGGAACAGAGAAAATTACTCACTGCTCTTGACTAAAGAACTTGTGTAGCTTTAATAAGGATTAGTCTATATATAATCTATGCATCGCAGACTGTTAGATAACTTTATTCAATTTCTTTATGTGCTACCTGTTAGACAGGAAGGGCACAGGTAAATATGACATTTACTGTAGGTTTATATGAGGATTGTTTGAAGTTCACTTAAATTAAAAGCTATTATATAAGCTATTGTATATTTTTTAATAGCTTTCAATTGTAATGATGGAATCACTGTAATGTTGGATGGCTATAATTAATGTTTTAAATGGGGGGGGATATTTTTATCCAGACATCAATGGCTTATTGATCATTATAGATGTTATCAATCATTTAGTTTTTGTTGCTAGTTTGAGTTGAGAAATACACATTTCAGAATTTTCACTAATCTGTGCATTTTGCTTTAGAACCAAGCAAGTTGACTCATGAAACCATTTGTTTATTATATCGCAATCGCAATATTGACCTCTATAATCGCAATATGACATTTTCCCCAAATCGTGCAGCCCTAGTGTCTACATAAGTATGTTGAGATTACAAAGTTTGAACAAGATTATGCAGTATCATGTTAACATCAATGCTGGAGTATAACTACCACTGCATAGAACATTTAAAGACATTTCCTTTAGTTTACTTCTACATTTGTGCATGTCCATCCATTTCATTATGCAAACAGATTTTTATGCAGGGAACTATACGCTTACCTGCGCAGAGCACTTGCCGGCACCTCTGGCTTCTCAGATTGGTCGTAGCAGTTAGCAGTACCGTCGGGTATTCGACCTTCCTCTCTGAACATGGCAGCGGCCGCAGAACTGATAATTCCCACAGCATCCTGCACGCGCTTCTCCAAGGGATAATCCCATTCGTCGTACGCCACAGATATCATCCCAGTCGGAAAGGCTTCCGGGGTATGTTCGATATTTCCTGTAGTCAAACTAGGAACAATCCACACAAAGCCAGCCCCGGTGAGCCCTAGCGAACGGGCTTCATCCATAACCAGCGCTGCTTCGTCTTTGGAGCAGTAGAGGAGGATGACGGGTGACTGGATGCGTTTAAGCTGCACGTGGGCTCGGTCCTCAGGTTCGCCAACACCGTCCAGCGTCACTACGCCCTGAAGGTCCCAACGAATGAAGCTGTGGTCCACCGTGACACGTACGGTGGCTATGAACTCTTGGAAACCTGGGAACTTGGTGGTGACCACTGAGAATATGTGCCAGTCGTACTCCTCCATTATAGAAAGCATCAACAACGCCTCCTGCTGGAGGGAGGCCCCGAACTGGAAAAACGAAGAACTGGCATCCTGGAAGAAAGAGAGAGAAAGACAGAGATAGCAAGAGGGAGGGAGAGCCAGAAAGAACAGGTGGTGGGAAAGAAAAGGAGAAAGGGAAACATGAGTAGGAGGGAAGACAGAAAAGGAAAGTTAGATAAAGAAACGCAGGGAAATACAAACCATCAGTTGTCACATCCGACTCTGATAGTTGGGTAATTGTACTTCCACCTGCATTTTTGCCAATGGACAATTATCAGTTCTGATATATCAACTATACTAACTTAGCTGAACCTTAACAAGAAAACCTCAACATTTCCTTGGTAAGCTTAACAAGACATGGTAAGCCTTTCTGTAAGCCTTTTATTTCATTTTAAATGTGCAACGTATCATGACGTGGTAGATAGTGAGGTGATTCTCAGACAGTGTTACTGGGGGGGGAAAAAAAGGAAATGTGAAAAAAACTATGAGCTGCACGGTGTGAGGATTTCATGTAGCCAATTCAAGTACAAAGAGACAATTTTAATGTTACTTCTAATGTTTCACTGATGCTGTTGCAGCACATTATTCTCCCGTTTTATTTCAAACCTAATGTCGTTGCAGACATAATGTTTCCATCTTCGCCATTATTTACACTGCATAAATCTACTCACATCTGCAATTTTTCTTGTTGTATAACATTTGGTCATTATACATTCTCATTCATTTGGTTAGGACTAGAAAGATCCCTTTATTTGATGTTTTTTTTTAATGTCCATGGAAAGTATGGAATAAAAAGAGCATGAAAACAATGGGAACATCATTGTACACAGTAAACAATAACATTGCACATATAGAACAATTTTTACTCATAAACGTACGTTTTTTTTCCTGTGGTGTATGCCACTGTCTTTATCTAATGTTGTTTAGAGTGATATGTGCGGTCTTGTTTATATTGTATTTTTTTAATTTCCTTAATAAAAAAAAATACTTTTTGAACCTTTGTTTTCACACAGAAAAACCTGTATGTGTGTGTGTGTGTGTATGGCCTTACACTGCTGCTCAAAGGTTTGCTGGCAATAAGATTTTTTTTTTAAATGACCCTTTATTCTGCAAGGATTCGTTAAATTTATTAGTGACTGTAAAAACATTTATAATGTTAAAACGTTTCTAATTCAAATTTATGCTGTTCTTTTGAGCATTTTATTTATCAAAGGATCTTTATATTTTTGTGGAAACTTTGTTGCATTTTTTAAAGCAGCACAACTGTTTTCAACATTGATAATAATAAGAAATGTTTCTTGAGCGCCAAATCAGCATATCTGAATGATTTTTTTAGAATCATGTGACCCTGAAGACTGGAGAAATGGTTGCTGAAAATTCAATTTTGCCATTGCACTAATAAAAATACATTTTAAAACATATCAAATATACAATTTATTTTATAAGAGAGAAAAGAGACTTTCATAAAAAAGAAAAAGAAAAAACCAATCCCAAACTTGAATGGTAGTGTATTTTGATATTTTGTATCTAATGTAATGATATTCAAACATTTTTAGTGTGTCTTTTTGAGGCCACTGTATGTACTCCTGTAAACCATAAAATATCTGCTTTCATCCAGTCGTATAACATGAAATTATTTTGCTTTGTTTCGTCACCCCTGAAAAACATTTGAAAACAGTAGAACGGCTGTTCCTCACTACCGCCGATAAAGCAGAAGTTTCTTTACCCTACTGTTGATGCCGTCAGCTTTGCAAACATGGAAGTGTGAAAAAGGTCTATAGAGGGAACAGGAATGAGCAAGAGAGAAGGGCATGGATCAAGAGCAGACAGTGAACCCTTGAATAACGGAGAAGGGAGAAAGACAGAAATTGCTGCACACTGTCACACTGGAGTCGCTGACTGAGTTAAGAATAATGACTGCATCCTTGTGCGCTGACAGCTTGATATCTCAGAATACAAAAACACATAACCGAGCGACAATGGGGCTTATGAATATCATGGTTCACACGCTGTGCAAACACACAGACGCTGATCTGTCCACTATGGTGCTGTGACAGATTTAAAATACTGAGCTTAAGCAAACAGTGACACACGAATAAACAGGTAAGGAGGAGGTGTTTGCCAAGGATTAGCACCATACTTTGAGCAAAGTAAAAAAAAAAGAAAAAAAAAAAAGAGGCCAAAGCCAATTGAATTTACATGAGGTAAATGTACGCTCATCCAAACTGTACCTCACTGTAACTGAACCTACTGAGAAAATGTAATCTATGGCATGTAACTGAGTCACAAAGCAATACATCTCCACTGATGCAAAACAGAGCGAGCACCAAACTTCACATAAACCAGTTATGTCACGTTCTAAATATATATCACACAAACAATTCAGGAGATATTAAAACTGTGTCCCAGATACACTGAGGAGTTAATAAATCAATGCAAATGTAGTGGCTGCACTCAATGTTTTGGATGGTCCCCTTTGCACTGTGAATGCAGCACTTCAGGGTTTAAGAGGCTGTAGGATGAAACTGGATTAGAGGTATGCACACAGCTCGGGCACGCTCATATTCAGGTGCATGCGCACACACATACACACGAAGGCCCATACCAATCTCAGGTGTAAACGAATATAAGCAAAGGTACACATCTGCACACATACAGTGTGTCTAATCAAAAATACCCGCTTTCAGACCAGGTTTCCAAAATTAATCATAGAGACTCACACATAAGAATAGGGTTTTTTTTTTTGGTACTTGAGGTGCTGAGAGGTTTTCCAGTTTGGCAGGAGGTTGATAAGCATGTGAAGAGGGTTACGATTTAGCCGCAGAGCTAGAGGTTTGCAGGTAGATGCACACACAAACAAACACATAAAATATGTGTGCGCCTGGAAATTGCTTTAATCAGAGAGGGTATGAGGGTCAGAGCGTGAAAATCTCTTTCCATTAAAGCACTTCTTCAATCTTGTCACCCATTTGTCCACACATCCTGACCTTGGAGCTGCCATTTTCTTGATAATGCTGCATACTAATGTTGCTTAATGAAAACACTTGATTGCCACTATAGATATACATTATAATGATTGCAATCATTGCAACACTCATTTATTTTTTGTGTTTTTTTTTTTTTTTTTTTACTTTTTGTTTTACAGCTCTGGAGTGTCATGCAAATTTAATAATAGAAGAAATGGAAAAAATCATATAAATAATTCAACATCCTCATGGATCTTTTGAAGTAATCTCAAAGGATATGGACAGACTCCAGAGTTTATCCTGATCATCCACACATACTTACCCTGAAATGCTCATTCATATTTGTATTTCCAAAATACAGTTTATCAAAGATTATATGATTTGTTTATGATGGCTGTTAGCATTATGATTTAGAAGATGACGCTTGGGACTTTGCTGTCCTACGGTTATATATATATATATATATTTAAATATAGAAGTTTAAACACATTAGAGAGTAATGAGCTGTTCTGGCATTAAATACATTTGGAATAAATCTTTCTGAATGAATCCTATTTGTCCCAAAGCAAACCCATTTTTTTGGTAGAAATGCCTGCTGTTCTCACTTCATCAAAGAGGTAGAAGATGAGAAAATGCTCCATGTTCCGCCTTTACTCAGCAGAGACTGGCCAGGATTTGAACAGCTGTGTGACTGACAATCCAGAAGAAAAAAACAGACAAAGAAGGACCTCAGGACAGGGGGAAAAAGAGATCAGCATTCACTCCTATTACTTTTGTATAAGGAGAATGATGGAGGTAGTAAGCAGTCTTGAAATTTCAGGGTCGACTTGCTTCTCAATATTTTAGTAAAAATTTAAAGATGCCCAATATATCAGTAACATATTGGGTATCAGCAAATATTAGAAATGTTTTAGATCATCACTATTGGTCATTATTGGATATTTAATTGTACATGCTCATTTTCTTTATTTTTACATTTAGATTGAGTGCTTAATGATGAAAAAGGCAAATAAAACTTTTGAACACTGATCATTTTTTTAAATTTATGCTAAATGTAATCTTGAGTAAATCCCCCCCAAAATATTCATGTTTCATTCTGTACATTATAATGATTTATGATAAAAATGAGTTTTTACCAGAGCTGTCACGATTTCTTGATTAAATTCGAGTTTTTTAAATTAGATTGACCTGTGTCGATTAACCAGATAAATACCGGAAATGCCACATTCCACGGACGAGAACCCATGAACTGAATTTATTAGACCATTTTCTAAAGCTGCAGGATATATTATTTAAAACCATTTTAAAAACAT
Source organism: Semotilus atromaculatus (assembly GCA_031834385.1). Taxonomy (NCBI): domain Eukaryota; kingdom Metazoa; phylum Chordata; class Actinopteri; order Cypriniformes; family Leuciscidae; genus Semotilus; species Semotilus atromaculatus. Next base: position 17,326,064 of record JAULUF010000023.1, on the reverse strand, counting down.
ACTATAGCATAGTGATATTGTGAATTAATGAAGGCTATAATTCAATTAAATAAATATACTATATATATATATAAAATATGTAGGGCATTTCTTTAGCTGCACAAGTGAATTTTACAACAACAAAAACATGTCCAGGTTATATTTTGTACTATATATATAATACCTACTGCGGTTTTAATATATACACACTTTATTTATTTGCATGCGCGTAGGTTATGTGCATCTCAGCGCAGCTCCGTTCACAGTAAATGCTGCTCCATACAAACTGTTTTTGAGGTTGCTATACAATGCTAAATCAGATATATGTACAATATATATCAATATATATATACATTTTCGTAAAAAAATAACATTACAATGTCCAGAAATCCTATAGTACATTGGGTTTATTTGTCATTAAATGAGATCTACTAATATATACTGTTAGTGCCGAGAATTTTCACGTGAATAAATGCATTGATCCGCGACTATAGCTTGTGTACTTTCATGGTCTAATGGTAGGTTCAGGGATCTAATCCGCACTCGTATCGTTTTTTTTTTCTTCTCATCAAAACCGAATGTTTATCAGTGGTTGTATATCATCAAGCAGGGACATCTTGTTGTTTTGTGATTTCACCAGAACGAATAGAGAGTCTCTGCAACAGCGATAAATTGAAGTGCGCGTCCGAGTGAAAACTGTGCGCAAGCCACAAGATAACACTGTGTCCATGCCACTGATAGCAGCAGCAACATGCTCAGCAGCTTGATTTAAAAAACAACACATTTCAGCGCTAGAACGACTCTTATTTGACAAACAAATTAAATGAATGCCCTGCTTGTAAACTGGAGATGTTCTATTTATTTGTATTAGGTACAACCGTGCCGCGAGAAAAACCCATATTGCTTTGCGACGTGTCAACGGTTGCTATGGCCAGGTGGTATTTATAGCATAGGGGACAGGACGCTTTAGAGAGCATTTGATTGGACAGAAGATGTGATGAGATGCTTAAGTCTGCGGTGATGTCATAAAAATCAGTGATCCATTTTAACGTAAGTGAGGGACTGTAAGTTTTGAATGCTTATATCTCCTGAATGCCAATTTTATCATTGGTTTGGAACACACCAGCTTATTCATAACCTTAGGGCTAACATATTACGTGTTATTATAAATGTTTTATTTTACATTAATTCAGCCAAACAGTATAGAATTTAAATATAATCTATCAGCTATAACAATAATTATAGGCTTATCAATGTCTGTCTGCCATAATTTTAATCGCTGTGTATCTCTATAAATCTTCAGCTTTGCCATCACACATTTAAGATGAATTACAATAGAAAACAGTTATTTAAAATAGTTTTTACTGTAAAAAAAAAATCTTACCAACTATAAACGTTTGAATGGCGGTGTAGGGGTTGAATGGATATGGAGAAAATGCAGCACACCAGTATCAACAGACTATGATATAACACATAGAAAGAAAAAAAAATATGCTTGCACACAGTAGACAAACAAATCAGGAATGACTTATACTCATTTCAGCAAGTAAGAGAGGGTAAAAGACAGTCCATGATGTTTATTAATTTAGACAGTACTCGGCCAATTATCTCCTCCAGTCTAATTTACTGTAGACCCAACAACAAAACTTGCCTTTTTTGGTTGAATATGTTCAAGCCTTTAGCATCCCCAGATCTTATTTGCTCTGATGAGTACTGTTATGAAAGACAGGAGAGAATGGGACCGCACTTCCTTCTTGGCATGAAAGTGGTACCACAGGCATTCTGCTGGAAGAACTATCTCTGCCACTGGGTGTTATTCCACCATTGACCTCTCAGATCAGATCAACAAAGGACACTCAGAAAAGATCACCTTCGATACGCTGTCAGCCTCCACCTTTGAGTTGGTTTCTATGATCCCTAGACTTCAACCTATACCTTCATAAAGACATATTAGTGTCTGGATCCATCAGTCAGAAACGTCCAGATACAGGAGGTACATGAAGCCTTAGCTTTAAAGTGTACTGTTCTGGAGCCGTGATAATATGAAAACCAGATTAACCTGAACGTGATTTCTTGCTCATGGGGCCACCTGACAACCCTTGACCTCACCACCTGTGCTACAGCCACTGACCCAGAAGCTTGCAACAAATCTTGCCATCTTCACCTCTGCCACTTCAATGCAAAGCAAGAAACCCACTAGGAACATCAGTGAGATGATTTCAAATCATCTCATGTACACTGACCTAGTATCACTATCTGAGGTAGTTGCTTTGCCATTTTGTGTTAAGTTCAGAGGAAAATAAATAATTTTTGTGTTATAATACCCTGGTGAAAAATAAATATGCTATGTGCATATTTGGAATACTCATTTAATCTTTTATGGTATAAGGTTAAGCTGATATGTCAGCAAAAAATATTAAATGTCCATCTGCATTGAAATCATGTGTAGATTGATTTTGGCAGTACACAGAAAAAACAAGTCCTATACAACCCATGCAATTTGGTTATCTTGTTTAAAAGTCTGTCTCGCTGCATTCAAGATAAAGCAACAACAAAAACAACAAAAATTACAACTGCAAATATTCACACAAAAAAAGGACATTTCAATGTGCATTGTATCATGACTGTAGCGATAACACTGTGTCTTTGGGTTCTTTCTGAATCCTGCTTCTATAAAGACTCACTGAAGGCAGCAATGGAACATTTCAGTAGTATAAAATTACTCTTGCACTGAGAGGGTACAACAAATGATGAAATCTCATGAGTAGGAGATAATGAGCCAGTTAAGTTAGCAAAGGTGAGATAAATAAGATAAAGGCAGACCTGGACAAAATGACAGTGAGGAAAAATGTGCAGCAAGAAAGAACCTGACAGTATCCAAACAAAACAATTTCATATTTGAATAATGGCCTTAGGATCAATGATATATGGGTACAACTGGTTCTCTCTCATTTGTCACTGTTGGCGATTAGACTGCTGGCTCTTATCCACACGAATGCCTTAAAAATCATTGGATGGGACTTTATTTGGCAGCTTGACTATATGAGCGTTCAGGATCAAACAACAAAACATGTTTAAAACAATTGTTTAATCTGAATCCAACTGTGTGTATTTGATATTTGAACGACAGCAAACAAGGAGGCACTGAAGGTGGCAACAGTACAAGCTGGGCAGAACATCACAAAGGGACATGTCCAATGTCTACAGTATGAGTTGATAGCTTCAGCTTTGTGCAAAATTCAACGTATTACTGATTTATAAAATATTATTTTATATGATTGAAATAAATAATAGGCCAACTATTCTTAACCATGTATTTTAAGAATAAAAAAATTAGAAAGACATTTCTTTGAGATTGACAGCTCTTTATTAGCAACATGTTCAACACAGTCCATTCCCTCTCTTAGAGGTGATTAGGAACAGCTTGGAGCTGAACAAATAAAGCATTACTGTGAAATAAAAAAGCCTTTATCAACGGGAAGTAACCCGATGTAAAACAACACTGCATAGTCTTCACTGTATAAATGAAATCTAGATTAATCCTACTAAATCTACTAAAGAGCAGTGAGTGATTTTCTCTTTGTCTTTTGTTGTTTAATTAACATTAATGACACAGACGGCAGCAGGAATATTAGGCTGCTGTCACTTTAAAACAGAATGTACGGATCCAATATAATTATACACATGCGAGATATTTCCCAACTGTTTATGTTCACATAACACTTACCCAACGGTGTTTAAGCAGATACTCACCAAGCCGGGCATTTGGACACATTTCTGCATAGGGGCGGTATGACCAAAATTCTGTTTCACGGTATGACTAATTTTATTTCACGGTAACGATATATTTCACGATATAGGTTTTTAAATGTTGTTTTTCTTGAAAAATCGACAAAAAGGGCTTTGTATAATAAATAAACCCAAATGCCCCCAACTCATTATAGGTGCAAAAACAAATTTTAAGTATAGTGTTGCAGACTTTACTTTATAATAAAGTTTATAATATCTGAATATTTTATATTGAACTATTCTATTCATAATTCAACTAATCTATTCAAAATAATAATTCATAATAAATTAGTTACTTACTTTTAAATTAGTTAAAGTTTAAATGTGTTCCCCTGTACATTTTTGTCATGTCTGCTCATTATATCTACACTGTAAAAAATCCAACTTACATTTTGTTTGACAAATTCGTTTTTTAAAGTTTATTCAACTATTTAACATAAAAATTTTTGTACAACTAATGACCCTAAGTTGAAAAAACGCAAAAATGTCCTGCAGCTGGGTGCCTTAAACTTTTAAGTTTTCTCAACTTTTTTTTTTTTACAGTGTAGGCCTACTACGTTTTTAAGGTGCTTGTTTTGCTCTTTTTGTGATATCTGGCAACCAGTCACCTGGAGCTTTAATCAAGAGATTCAGAAGTGTCAAGTTCATCAAGTTCAGAAGTGACTAGAAGGAAAGCAGCAAACCGAACACCAGCTACTGTTAGTGTTGACTAAGTAGTTGAAATTATACACACTTTGTAACTGCGTCATTATTTTACCACAGCCTGGTGAACATTGACACACCGCGCTCCCTCTCAGTGTGTCCGCGCGTGTCTTTTGAATCAGTAAAATGCGATCGGTGATCGGTCAAGTTGTAATCCCGTATCGAATCAAAGGAAGATTTTATCAGCTGGTTCAGAGGCCAATTGTTTGGAGTTAGAAATATATAACTCGCGCTGCATATTTAGTCATTTTGCCTCAGATACAGGATTATACATTCGCTTTAACAAGCAAGTTGTTCATTAGCATGGCAACCGCTTGCGTGTCATGCTGAATGTGATGAATTCATGTTTCTTAAAGTTTTTTTTTATTGAATGACAACTTTGCAAAAACAATTACTGTACAATGAAATATACACATTTTCCCTTTTTTAAACGGAACAAAACCCACCCATAACCCACCCTTCCATCCAATTACAAACAAACCTGCATTAAGAAATCCTACTAGAGATGATTTAAAACACTGATGATGAATTTGTGTTTAAAAAGTAACTATACATAAGAGCTTCATGCTTTCCCCGTTGTGATCGTGCACACCTCTAATCTGTAGCCTACTGCTCTGTGACTAAACTGCACTGCTCTAGTGACTGAACGCGCCTTTCCCCCCCCAAAATATCACGTTAACAACAACCCTTTAGAAAGCGTAATTCCTTTGTGGATCCTCTTGATCTGCTTTCTCCATGTTTCTTTGACAAATCTCATTGTCTCAGTCTCATGCACGCTGCACGTGAGTTAACCACGGCCACTTATTTACTTGTTGCGGTATACACGTAATAAAAAAAATCTGACATTGCGGGTGACATTTTCTACCACGGTAACGATATATACAGTCATACCGCCCAGCCTATTTCTGTGTGTATTTAACTGTTTAGAGACAAACCCGAAGCTCAAAGTTCATTTTGCTTGTTCGTTTTTCGCTCCGTCTCGGAGCGCACGCACAGAAAGCCGCTTGGGAAAGAGTATCACTTTTGCCGTTTAATGCAGTTTTAATAACTATTTTTATTATCGAGCACGACCTGCTATTTAGAAACAGTAGACTGGATTTTACAGTCATCACTGATCTAGATGATTTGAACGTTAAGTTTTGGCTTTTAGGGAGGAATGAAAGTGCACTTCTGTGAAGGAAAGAAATTCACTAAATTAACACAGCCCATTGCAAATTTGTTGTCCTTTTCAAAAACCTGGTAGAACTGCCAGACCGGTGAATGTAGTGAAGCAATTTTAGCTCTGAATAGAAAAATTGTCTCCCGAGTTTTGCGTCATCTGAACGGCTTTTCAGATCATCCTTTAAAGAGACCCCCGATCAAACTTTCGATAAAGCTACCGGCCGATAACGATCAGTGCCCGATCAATCGGAGCACCCTATCAATCTATCCATCTTCTTTTTGGGGTCACGGACTATAACCAAGGCATCTAAATGTCTTGACACATGCTAGCATTATACCAGTTATCATTCCTTTGACTATACAGTAGGTGTCACAAGGTGTCTTATTCCTTTTTTCATTTATTCATTTGAAAGTTGTCTTCTAATAAAGTTGTTCACTGTCTCTCCTGTCACTTTTCCTGTCTCCTGTCCTCAAACTTTTTTCCCCAAACAATCTCTTTTTCATTTAGAATCAGAATGATCTTTCATTTCTTACATCTTTCCGAACATGCCTCTATGAAGTACATTCCTTCCACCACTCTTCCCAAACATTCTTTCATCAGAACACTGTACTTGTTTATTTCAACCATCCATCATCCACCTAACCATACTTTCAGCCATCAAAACGTAACTGTGGTGAGCAGGGCGGCCGAGGGACGTGAGAGAACGTCGCGAGGCCGGTGGTGCGATTGCTAATGAGCAGCACCTGTGAAGCACACCGGTCTCGCATCTCTCACGAGGAGCGGAAGCATAAAGGGGGAGCGACGGAGTGGATTATCGAGAGAGGAACAGGCCTGCTTTTGTTTGTGTTTTATTTTATTTTGGTAAGCCAGCAGTCGGCCGTGAGGGGCTGCTGGCCGGTAGTTATGTTTTATTTGGGTAGCCAGCAGTTCCGCGAGGAACTGCTGGCAGGTATTTTGATTATTTATTTCATTTGAATAAAGTTTTGTTTGAATGTTCGTCGGTTCCCGTCTCCTTCTTCCCACAACCTTCAACTTTACTACACTGGTGCCGAAACCCGGGAGGAAGGAGGGACGCGCTGTCAGACGGACCTCGCCGCTGTGGGGAATCCGCGGTGCCATCGAGTATGGTGGGCAGACTCCGCCGCCAAGGACGCTCGAGGTGGGGCGCTGGAGTGAGTTGCCGGGGACGGCCGACCTCGCTGCTGGCCGCCCGTGTACTGGAGGGGCGGTTGCCGTCCGGGAGGGAGCGGAGGAGTCGCCGCCGCTCGCCGTGGGCCGGAGCCTGCTGCCATCCGCCTGAATGGGGAGGAGCAGGGAGTGGGGGACTCCTGCCGGCTGCCCGAAACCGGCGGAGCCGTCGCCGTCCACCGGGCGGCGGAGGAGTGTCGAGCCGTCCACCGAGGGCCATCCAGCGTCACCGCCAGGCGCCGCGGAGAAGTTCCCCCATCTGGTGGGGGGCCTGATGACTGCGCGTTGTGGGAACCGGACTATTTTTTTTTTTCTCTCTCTCTCCCCTCTCTCGTATCCGTCGCTCCTCATGCTTCCGTCTCCGTTTCCTTCGGCTCGTCGATCCATACCCCCAGGGATCGCCGCCGGGGGGGGGGGGGAGTAGGCACAGTCTCGGGTGTACCCCCCGGCCTGTGAGGGGTGATGGGGGTATGTGGTGAGCAGGGCGGCCGAGGGACGTGAGAGAACGTCGCGAGGCCGGTGGTGCGATTGCTAATGAGCAGCACCTGTGAAGCACACCGGTCTCGCATCTCTCACGAGGAGCGGAAGCATAAAGGGGGAGCGACGGAGTGGATTATCGAGAGAGGAACAGGCCTGCTTTTGTTTGTGTTTTATTTTATTTTGGTAAGCCAGCAGTCGGCCGTGAGGGGCTGCTGGCCGGTAGTTATGTTTTATTTGGGTAGCCAGCAGTTCCGCGAGGAACTGCTGGCAGGTATTTTGATTATTTATTTCATTTGAATAAAGTTTTGTTTGAATGTTCGTCGGTTCCCGTCTCCTTCTTCCCACAACCTTCAACTTTACTACAGTAACGTTTTTCACTTCACACACACCTCCACCCTGACATCTCTCCAATCCTAAAGCCCTTTATCACAACAACCACTCATCCATCAAATACCACTATGATACACGCTTACACACATAGAGAGTGAGAGATATAGGCAGGGTTTTATATGTTGCCTATATCTCTCTTTTGGGAAAAAAACAAGATATATTATATAATTTAGTATTCACTATGCATACAGAAATACATGTGCATGCGCGTGTACATTAGTATTCAGTGCTGAGTCTCTCTTTTTGAGCGGAAACGCATTATTCTTTCTGCTTGCAGAAACAATGCCTTTTTAATGTCTATATTATTCTCCCCTGAGGCCATTCAAACCATCAAATACTCAAAATCCCAGAATTCATTATAACTTCATTACTGTGGAAAACTCAAAGTCCAATAAACTTGTAAGAGCAGAAGCATCATGCGACTTAAGGAAGACTGAGTTCACACGGTGAAGTACCATTCAACCAAAGTAAGCATTTCTTCCAATCCCTGCCCTTATTAGATCACGCGTAATGAGAGCTCTATGAGAAAAAAAAATTCAAATCCAATATTAACCACTACCTATGACCGGGCCCACACAGAGATTTCATGCCTTTGCACATTTTCTGCTCTGATTGTGATGGAAAATCTGCGGAACGGATTTAAAGTCAACATGAAACAGTATTCACAACCTATTTTATTTAAATAATGTGGCATATTTGAAACAGAATATTACAGGATAAACAAAAAGTAGGTTGGCATTTTATCCACTGGAATTGAGAAAAGTGGTTACAAACTAAAATGAAGCAAAATCACAGGCAAAGCAAAGCAAGTAAATACATTTTTTTTAATTGGAACTACATGCACCAAGGATGCACAATAAAGCCAGGAACACGTATTAAGCATGTAAATAGGGTAAATTTTGATTTCATGTTAACTTTGCTGAGTCTAACTATTAGGAGGTGGATCATGTGAGATCTATCGACTTCAGTGCGCTATGAAATACTGACAGCTAGAGGTTGTGTTTTTTCCCCGTCCCCTCCACCTCAGACTCAATGTTTTGCCAGACTGAGGACACGTAACAGAAATTAGCGTAATTGACAATTGTAAAGCGACAAGCCTGACAGTATAAGTTGTTTAGCTAACGTATATGTTTGCAATATTTTTATGTTGAGCAGAATTTGCGATCTCAGACAGTTTTTTGTTTGCTGGCTTCCATTGTTGTGTTTCCCGCCAACTGGCAACCTGGGATGTCGAAATACTACTATAGGGTACATTGGCAGTGGGTGGGATCACATAGAACAAAACAAAGCAGGAATTTATCTTCACTGCTTTGAAAACGTGCAGTGATGTGTGGAATCACTTAATAAATGCAGTTAAGTGCAAGATGTGCAGCACCAATCAGCCATATACATAACATTATCAATAAGAACACTATTATAATAAAATGCTGTAAGTTCTTTATGCTTTAGTTGCCTGTATATTTTCTGATTTTGATAGACATTTCCATATCATATTAGTCCATATATTTTCGTAACAGTCTTTTAATTAAAGTGCCCCTATTATGCTATTTTAAAGGCTCTGATTTTGAGGTCTTCTACAACAGGTTTACATGCATCAAAGGTCAAAAAACACTTGCATTTTCTCATAATATAGATTGCACATCACCACATTTTTCAATGATTTTCAAATGACTCATGGATGAATAAGTCCCTCCTTTCCGCGGGCCTATTCTGCTAATTGGCCAGATGACCCAGTCTGTCGTGATTGGTCTACCGCTTACAGCGCACATCGGGAACAACACATTACCATTAGCATCAGCTCTGTCCGGAGGCTTTCTAGAGCTCAGCGATTTTACACTGTAAAACCAGTAACCATGGCATCGATTTTACCATATCAATCCGAGCGTGAGTTCGATGATGAAACATTGAAAGAATTAGTTATTCAACCCGAACCTCCATCGCAAGGACGACTTGAGCAGGACGTTTCTCAGTGACACTACTCAGTTTGAGGTACATTATGAGATTACATTATCTTTACTCTAAGCAGTAAGACCGACTGACAATCTGAATTAAGGGACACAGTTTTAGGTAATAGTGGCCCACAGCTGATTTTCAGAACTACTTCAGTAAGACAGTAATAATGTGAGTAGAGCAGGAGACATACACAATATAAAACACAAAACTTTTGAACTCCAAGTATAATATAATACTCGACTCGAGTACTAGTTTTTGAGAACTATCAGTCCTCAAAATGAAAAAAAAAATGAAAAAAAACTGCCATTCCTAGTAGCTAATTGGCCAAAATATCTAATGAAAAACAAGGTGTATGTGCATTATGCAGAGCTTTTTATGAGGAAATTATGTGAAAATCTGTCCAGGTTTCTGCTGGTTGCCAATTCCATGCAGGCCTACCTATAACCACTGCTGTTATGCAGTGTTATGCCTTACCCCTCGTCAGCGCCAGGAACACCATTTATGGCTGGCTGCACCCGTGTTGTTGCTCTTTCTTCTGTTTCTGTCAGTAGAGCCCTGGCATGCCAAGCAGCCTTCCCAGTATTCCCAGGTCAACTACATTAAATTTATGCAGCAGACCCAGAACATCGACAACACAAAAGAAAGCAAAAAGGCAACTCTTGATAACAAAAACAAAGCCTCGTGGGAACAGAAGTCGTCGTGGTTAATCCCAGACATTAAAAAAAGACAAAAATAACATGAAACAAATGAAAGACAAAATTTCAATGACAAAAACTAAACTAAACTAAGTTTTATTTAGTGGTGGTTGATAAAGTAACTGAAATAAAGTGGAATTTTTGTAAGCATTGGGTTGTCTTCGAAGTATATTCTGACCTGTGCGTCTGTGTGGTTGAACCTCCCCACCTGCAGGTGGCGATATATATTGTGATGCAGGCTAACTAAATATTTGTGAACAGCAACGAAGGGACAAAGAAAACAGACGAATAGGCCTATGTCACACTTCCTGCTTCCGGAACGTGGAGTAGGGATTCAGAACAGTAAATCATGAAACAGAAAATCAACAGTATTTCTCGATAAGGATTTAGATTATCAGCCATACTGTCTAAACCATCCGAGGTAGACTGACCATGAGCTATGAGGTTGTGAAACGAAGGTTTTTCCTCCTGTAGAAGCTATAAGTTCGTATGAAATCAACCTTGTTTTAAGAATATCATGGTTTATCCGCGATCTTATGAAAAAAAACTACACTGCACAATCCTAAGCATAGCAGCAACATCTGCTGATTGGTCCAACTCGCTGTTACCATAGAAAGGTTTACCTTACTGGCGAACGGCTAGAGCTATAACAACTATGGCAGGCTACACCCGCAGCTGTTGATGTAGTGTACACTTTCCTCAGTTTTGACGTTTCCACTTGAGAGTTTTCATTTACCATCCGAACCACATCGTCATATGTGACTTCAGGCAGGTTACGGAGAGATTTGGTCCAGCGGTATCAATCGGACTCCGCCACTGTAAAAAGCTAACCGGAAGAGCCGTATCCCTACTAAAAGACGTACTTCCAGTGTTACATTTTTTCGCGACATAGGTCTATTGGCTTCAATTATAATCAACGAAGATTTCTACGTTGCTAGCACAAATTTGTTGATTATAATGGAAGCAATTAAATTTTGTTGCATCTCAGCACTAGTGTGTAGGTAAAAAAGAACTAATCTGATGCGCTTTAAGCATATTTAAAAGTACATCTTCATTTTAAATGCAAATGTTTTGCTTGATTTAGAGGTAAACCACAGTAAACTTTCAGCTGATTCCCTTGGGAATAGGAACAGAGAATTATGTCATTTACTCACCCTCATGTCTTAACCCATATGTTATCCCCAAAGGAACTAAAACAGTACATTAACTGACTATAATTACTAAGACTTAAAACTGAATTTAAAGCAGTATTACTATGGAATAACTATTAATTACTATTTAAAAACTGAAGAAGAATTACAGTTATTCACATAGGATATTAGTGATTATGTTATCATTTCGAATCTGTTTTTTATTACTAATAATAAACCCAGTGCCTATTGTCTAGATGAGCAATACAGAAGGGCATGTGCTCTAGATGCATTTATTATAAAATACAGAAAACTTAAAAGTAAATTATATAACCACATAATGTAACCACTAAGGAACATAATTAATTGAGGTTAGATTGATACCTAACGCTGCTACAGTGGCCATTCTGAACAGTTTTTGGGATTGAACTCTCTTTCTTGATTTAATTCTTTTTTTGTTAATCAGATGAGATGCCAATTAAAACCACCAACTTTTCCCAGAAAGTTGGGAAAAAAGTCCAAGTTTATAATGAAGGTGCATGAGGCATTGTAACAACTTCAGTTTTCAACCTTAGTTATGCTAGGCTTATGATAAAGGTCAAACTAAATGAGGAGAAGCATTATGAAAAATTTTAATACAACAATCACATACATTTCTATCCCAACAGGATTACATTTCTCAGAGGACCAGAGTTAGCTGAAAAACAGTACATCATTTGCCAACGTTACGTGAGAAAAACACAAATGCGTTTGCTTAGGATGGAATTAAAATCTATGAAAAAAATATGTCTGTGGAAAATAGTCCTAAATAGGGCTTTAGATACAAGAAACATTTAAGATACAAGATACATGAAAGAAAGAAAACCTACATTGAAACTAATTAAAATGAATTAAAATTTTGTAAACTGACCATAAAAATTTTTATTTAAGTGTTAAACTATAAAAACCTTATACACACAGGCACGAAGATAAGCACACATTTCTTCACGTTCTTATGCAGAAAGTATGTTAAACTCAAATCACATTAGTCAGATCAAAGTTTCATGAATTTTTAACCTTTCCCAGAATAATGTTTTCTCAACATTCTGTCTAGAGACGTGTATGACAACCAACTCCTATCCGGATCAGACAAATACAGACACTTTAACAAGATGGCTCATAGACTGAAGAAGATGCATTCATTCTGATCTAATCTTAATTATTCACACCCCCACACACATTAAGTTATGAGACCCTTACCAATCCCTTCATCGCATCGCAATCACACATAAACCAAACATGACTGGCCAATTAATTAATTAGACCATCAAACAATGATTAAAACATACACTATGCTAAAAGTGGTGAAAGGAAAATCTTCCGTACGGTCTTCCTAAAAGAGCATCTGCCGTAGTATTAATTGTCTGCACATGGTAATGACATGTTACTAGCTTCTGAAATCTTAAACGCATTCATTGAATCTTTATAAGTGCTGCTGGTAAGATTGCTGAGGGCTAAACAGTTTGTGCCAACATCTTGCTTCGGCAATGTAAGCAAAATGTATAAGCTTGATTAAAAAAGCCCATTAGGAAACACTTCCACAAAACATCCAGTTCAATATCTGAGGCACTTATGAAGGAGCATTTCTTTTTCAAAGGACCACTTCCTGTAATTTAGCTATCTGACTACTATACAAATGATAATTGAACTGTTACAAATAATTAGCATATTTCAATGCCAGGATATTGGGCAGACATCAAGCTAGAGTATGTTGAACAAAACTATACAGTGCAACAGGAGTTCAGTATTTGTATTTCAGTTTTTTCAACAAAAAAATAAAAAATTAGAGAGTATTTTTCCAAATGCAAACTACTAGGATATGCTGATATTAAAATCCTTGGTAACAGAATAAGCTGATTCATGTTGTGGCCAATAAGTGATAAACGGCTAATATTAAAGGGAAATGAGAAATCTTATCTTTTGACATACAAGTGACCATTGTACTATAAAAATATCCTGTAAGTTTCAGAACTCCAAACTTCCTTGTTAGCCCAAAACAGCTTTTATTAAAACTAAGCTTAATGAACTTTATTTTTAGGGAAAGTGGATGGAGTGTGAGGCTGTACCCGGTGGAGGTGGGAGCCAGAGGCTTTGTGGGCAGATCAATATCACGTCTGCTCAAGGACCTGGGACTACGGGAGCGACACTGAGCAGATCCACCAAAGCGCTCTCTGAGGAAGCTGAGAAAGCAAGCCACTGGCTCTGGCTGAAATGACGAGACAAGGCTTGGGGAGTAACATCGAATTAGGTTTTGCTGCAGGGGGTGTCAGGGAGATGTCCCTGTTCTGCCCCGCCACCATGAGACGTTCTGGGTTAAGGGGCGAAACGTCAATGAGCGGTGGTCCCCAGCTGAAGACCCTGCAGCAAAACCATGTGGTATGCGGTCAGGTTTAGGCCTGCCTCAGAGAAAAGGACGCCTCTGCCATGCATAGTCCACCAAAGGCACCGTTGAAGGTGCGACAGGCCTAAGGCCCAACAGAAAGACCATCTCGCTGTAATGAACAATAGCAATGTTCCAGATCGCGTCGGTAAGACACTGCTCGTTTGATCGCTTAATTTTACTGCAAATTAGTATAACTCCGATTGTATTTGTCTGAAAGAAGAATGTATATACCTAGGATGGCTTCAGTGTGAGTAAATCATGGGCTAATTTTCATTTTTGGGTGAACTATCCCTTTAAGAACAAGACTTAAAGGGATAGTTCACCAAAAAATTAAAATTCTGTCAGTAATTACTCACCCTCATGTTGTTCCAACCCCGTAAGACTTTCGTTCATCTTTGGAACACAAATTAAGATATTTTTGATTAAATCTGAGAGCTGGATCACTCCTCCATTCATTGATCATAAAAAGAGCTATTAAAAGCACAAAAATATGCGCAAAAGACGCTGTTCACAAGGTGGCGTGCGCTCCGAAACGAACTGCAACGAGACAAGAAAGGTATACTTAACTTTGGGCTTCGTGTGCGCGTCTAAACTATCAAATATACACAAAAATATGTCAAAATGACTAGCTCTGAGATTCACTTAAACACAGTTTATTCACTTAAACGTACAGTATGTCATTTTTGGCCACCAGGGGTCACTCAATCAAAATAATAACAAAAGACGTACTTTGATGACGTCGGGAAAGAGCGTGGGCTCATGGGAGTTGTTGTCGTTGTCAATGACAACCAGTCGTCAGCTGCTTCCTGTCCTGTAACGCTTGTGATTCACGGATTAATTGCGAAGTTTAACCATCATAGAGTAAAAGTTTATCATTCACATATCATTTACATGTGTTTTTAAGCCCTGTTAGTTTAAACATCAAGCGCAAGAAGTGTACGCACACAGAGCCGGGCAGACACAAAATTCAGTGCTCTTTCTCTCTGAGCTTGACGGACACGAACATTCAAAATGAAGTCAGAATGCCCATCGCGGTAATAACATCATAAACACAGTCAGTTATGCAGGAGTTTTCGAATTTGCCTAATCGAATTTTTGTCCCACAAAACTAAAGCCAAAACTAAAACGCGCGCGCGCTCTCACCGTCTTCAAACAACACTGTCTTGCTCTCTCTGCCTCACGCTCACGCTTATTAATCAACATCTGGTGAAATATCGCAAAAAAATAAAATATCGCAATGGCATTTTTTCCCAATATCGTGCAGCCCTAGCGTCCGGTGTTCCCCTTTGTGTTTGGGAGTTTCGCCGGGTTCCGCAGGAAGTTAGAGAAACTAGAGGAGTCAAAGGTTATATGACGCCATAGACGGGCGACGAAACGGAAATAAAGAAACGTCCCGTGTCTTCGAATTAAACTATAAATTTCTCCGCATTTGAAAGTTGGTGGAAACGGTCAGGATAACGTAAGTACACAACTAAAAGAAATATATAACATAGATACAGTTATTTTTGCTATTTTTCAAGCAGAAAAATTACATATTGTGCCTTTAAAATGATGGTGCATCAGTCGCCTATTAGATCTGCACTCGGTCTTAAAGGGTAAGCAGTCTAATAAACCTGCTGACGATTGAGCCATTAAAGCGAATCAAACAAAAGGCAGAGAAAATCACTCACAGCTCTTGAATGAACAACTTAAGCTTCAATACGCATTAATCTATCTATGATAAACTATGCAGTGCTATTGTACATTTGATTACTAAATTAGATTTCTTTTTCGACAGAAACACTAACCTGAAAAGTAATGTTAATAGACCTTCCTGAAAATAAAGCACTGTGCATATAATTTGTATCTTTGTTTAATTGTATAATTTTTTTGACCATGTGTTTGTAGGCTACTTGTTTTTTGCTTATCGTGTCCTATGTATATAAAACAAAAAAGCCTGCACACTGCTGCATAACAAATATATATTTTATTTTGTTTTGCTTTTGCTACAGATATTTTACATTTCAAAATATAAAGCAATGTTAATTATGTTCTTAATTCTTAAAAACAAAAAGAACTAATAAGAATACCGTTAAAGGGGTCATGACATGGTTTTTGTTTTTGTTTTATTATGGTCCCTTAGGTGCAATTATAGTATTACTATAGTTTTTTGTACAAAAAAACTTAAAAAAATGTAATGATTTATGACATTTTCCCACCCCGTTTCTCACCTCTGATTCAAACAGTCTGTTTTGGAGGTGTTTCCCCTTTAAGAGTTCAGTGTTAACGCCCACTGTAACGTCAGTGCTGCTTATGCATAAATTATTAACGTTAATAATTTTTTATCCCATGTAGGCTACACATTGCTCCGCCACGTGAAACTTCAGTCTTCCGATCTTTTACCATCGTGTCAATTCTTAATTGATTTTGATTCATATGCGCGAGGGAGAGAGAGAGAGAGAGAGAGAGAGAGAGAGAGAGCAGTTTGAAGGCGCGCGCGCGCTCTCTCTCTCTCTCTCTCGCTCGCTCGCTCTCGCTCTCTCTCAGTAACATGCGCTCTGTCACACTCATATACATCACTCACCGATCAAATAAAGCTTTGGCGCGCTGCATATGCTGCAAATAAACTGCATCCGACTGCTTTCCCTGACGTCTGGATCGTTCGGCAGCGTATTCAAACATGTTATTTGTCCACAGCCAGGAACAGCACATCTGCGTGGCATCACAGTCATCTTGTAAACAGACCCACTCGCTGCACGTCGACTGAACACATGTGGGCGCGAGCCGCGCGACAACGATGCGATGATGCGAAATGAGGCGTAGTTGTCCTGCGCTGGAGGCGGTCATATACAAACGACTGGTGTGTCACTTCGTACCGTGACGTCACTAAGTTCAAAGGATCTAGAATGAGCTGTATTTACAGCTTGATTAAATAAATGGTTCGTTTATAATGGGGAGGACGTCTTAAGCTATGAAACTTGCAGGAGGTTTTAATGGTACAAAGACCTCTTAAATACCAAAAGATCAAGGCAAATTTGGTTTCTCATGTCATGACCCCTTTAAAGTTTTGGATCGATAAGCAGTATCGGTAAGAGTAGTAATACCGTTAAAACCTTACTTATGTCATACTTAACATAAAATGTAAAATGATAGTTTAGGGGCTTTATGCAACACTTATCGTTTTTTAAGTGATTACTTAAGTGAAAAATAGATACGTAAGGGAAATTCTGAGGGTATATGACGTTAAGTAACATTTAAACACTTTTATCTTTATTTTCTGCAACACCCTTTAGTTTAAGGTAAACCTAAGGGCGAACATAAGGGAAAATTACACGTAAGGTGCTTTATGCAACCGGGAACTGAGCAACAGCTTAATTAATAGTACATGGCTAAATATTAATTAATGTGTTCTGTACATGAATAGAACAGAGCTAAAAAAAAATTATGAATGTAAACACTGACAATAATTAACAGAAATTAAAATGAAAGGTACAATAGTTTCATGCTTTGTCATTATCTGTGATCTGTAGTTAAAAAACAGAGATTAAACATACAACAAGAAAGGTTATGTATTTAACTATTTATAAACCTCAATCAATAACATCTGTGGCATGCTACTGATTAACAATTTGTACGGTTGCATTGAAACTTTAATTGAAAATGTCAATATTATTTAGTGTGCCACTGATGAAAATAACTTTGATTAGAACAAAATTGAAGTAAATGCATTTTAAATCATTTCAGCAAAATTTTCTGTGCAATATTACATACATTTAAAGGGGCAGGGGATGCCTTGTGCTGAGCCTTGTGCTCTGGGGAAATCTGCAGAGCTTTTCACGCCAAATCCGTGGGAGCAGATTTCGAGAAGGATTACAGGTGACTTCAAGTATCTTCAAATTTTCTAAATGTGAAACATCACAAAGATGAAAATAAAAAAAATCTTAGATTTAGAGGCAGGGTAGGTGATTTTTTCCAAAAAAATGTTAAGCTGGTTGAAAGTCTTTTCACATCCAGATAGCAATCACGAAGTTAAATGGTCTAAATTTATATATATGTATATATACAGTATATTGTCTGTGGAAGGCGTAGGACAATAAAATGATCACCCAATCATTGAATTCGGTCCGAATGCAATATGATATCCTACCTCTTTGTCAACATATGCATTTCCATACCTCCGCCCACCCTGTTCGTGCAGACGTTAAACGTCATCAGTGTTTCATGCTATGCTGAGTTAGACAGACGTCAGTCACTGAGCAGTGCAAACGAATCAGCAGCCATATTTTACATTTCCTCCTGATCCAAAACAACGAGCTTATGCTGCATTTACTCCATAACTACTGTAATTTGGATGAAAGAGATGGAAACACATGACATTATACTCGTGGTTCGTGGCTCGAATTTATGCGTTTCTATGTCAACACTATCAACACCTAAATGAATCTGCAGCAGTCAGGTGGTACAGGTCAGTGCTCTTTAAATTATGTTCATTATTATAGTAATGTTATGTGCTTTGAGACATGAGGTAGTTTAACGCCATCTCTAAATTGTTTTTGTTTGCTCCCTTCTGTATGCTTTCATGTGTTTTGGAGGAGGCGTGGCTTTGGGAAGCGCTCTGAAGGGAGGGTGGGATATTATGCTTTCAAAGCTATCTCGCTATTGTTAGCCTCTCCCAAAATGGCCTACCCTACCTTTACAGTTTTGTACTTATAGTCTGCGGAGTGCCGCAATGTGACTAAGACAGCACACCACACATTTTCCACACAGATTCCATTCACAGACAACCAGAGTCCCGACTGTGAACATAAAAAATCTCACAAAATCTCAGTCAAACATGACTTTAGAGTAAACAAACATGGCGGAGGATGGGCAAGAAGAAATGAAAAAGCAAAGGGTTTAATGAAGTCGTGTTATGCTTATTGTGTCTTCCGTCAGCTTGTTTTCTGATTGGGTATTGATTCGTTCCAATCTAAGGAGTAAGTACGCGTTTGTTCTCGAGGTTTCCCCCACACAACAGGATTTCTGATCGTAAATATTCAACATGTTGGATATTTACAATTTGAGATCGGTGCGGCCCCGAAGTTCTCCGAGCAGATTCAATCCCTCTTAACACACCTCACACCACAGGAAAATCTGATAAGGTAACCTGTAGAACCATCAAGATAATTGAGACTTTACCTAGGATTGTCGGAAAGGGGAGAATTGGGCCCAAAGACGGCCCGATTATCTTGTAATGTGTGGGTGCCTTAAAACTGCACATCTAAGTTTCAAATGAAAGTCATTAACATGAGGCTCGATGCTAAATTTATAAAAAAATCTGTCAGCATCATATTGAAAGATGTGAAAGAAATTAAGGCTGACTCTGCTGTAACAAGTTCATCTTCAATCTAGAATATTGTCATGTTGTCATCTCTCGAACTAGAGCCAGCAAACATCCACCAAGTAAAACAAGAAGTTACACTCAACACTGCATACACGACATCATAATTACGAGTAATGCTTCAGACTAAGTGGGATAAAAGGGCGGTAACAAAGACTGAGCAAGGGTGTAGATGATTACAGCAATGGAGAAGCAGCTGGCTCTGTTCAAGTTTGAATAAACACATTAGAGAGCAGGTGCATGAAATAGATCACAATGATATTTTGGAAAACTAAGAGGAGAAAGAATGTACGGTTTGTCTAGAGCAATGAGTATGCTGCCAAGACTGAAAAATATATTTCGTCATAGTCTAGTTCCCAACCTTGGGAAATTTCCTCGACTGAGAATCTGCTATTCTAAAATACTCTGACAACGTTTCTTGTGCTACTATTCAGCTGTGCTGCTAACTGAATGTGACAAAACATAAAATGTGACCAGTGTATTTGACTCCTAAATCATTCAGAGTGGTAACTAAATCTGACTCACCCATTAAATCACAAATTATGCCCAGATTTAAAAGTCAAAGAAATTATTTAATATGTCTGAATTCACCTGACTATATTGGGTTACTTTGAGAAGGCATTTTTTTCAGGGTCAGATCATGTAGAAATAGATTTAGGCAACAACTGCACATTTCCGCACTTTTATAATTTGCCTTTGAGAAACACAACCAAAAACAAAGGGTCCAAGAGGTTCTGCAGCATATGGTTATGTGAGTAATCAGTGCAGTGGCAGACACGGACCCTAGTGGTTCATAAATGAATTTATAAATAAAATAAAAAAATAAATAAAAAAAAGCATAATAAATTATCAAAATAAATTACATTATTGGCATGGTGGAGAGTTCACATGCTCCGATATGTTTGCTTGGTGGTCTCACCAATATTAAAAAAATATACATTTATTAATATTTCATAGTAGTATTTTTTTATTTTTATTTAAGGTTATGCTTGGTTATGCTTTGTGCTGCTATGCCTTTCTTTTCTTTTATGAAGAGAAGAAAACGTTAGCAGAGATGGTCTAAAAGAAGGGAGGGTGGCACTAAGCCCCTTTTTCTCTCAGTATCTTTCTCTTCTTTTTATTTGACCTTACTGGCAGCACACACACTCTCTCTCTCTCTGTCTCTCGTCATTACTTTGTGCCTTGCTTTCACCAAGGGGTTGTCTAGAGTCCTGCTGGCCAAAATCTATGAAAGGCGCTCAGCTTATGCAGCCTATTTCATTCCTTCTACAGGGCAGAAAGTGCTCTTTCTGCCAACATGGCACCAAATAGCACCACCATAAAAAAAAAATTAACGCTGTTTATTTAGCATATAAAACTATATTTAGACTTTTATGAAATTCTAAGTTGTATTTACATAAAAACATATATATTGCATGGCTTAAAACAAATGTGCATGATCATCAGACGTAGGATGTAGTGACAGCGCAGCGACAGATTTGGCAGTTGTGTCAACTGGCCTAAAACTCTCTCACACTGCCCCCGGGCCAGCGGACCATTATTATTGAGCTCTGCTCTATGAATCTCTCTTCCTCTCGCACACAAACACAGTCAGAGCCCTAATACAGATATACTGGGTTCGATTCACCAAAAAGGCAGGAGTCTTTTGTGTCCACTTAGTGTATATCAAGGTTTCTTGCATCAAAAGTTAGAATTAAAATTATTCAAAAATTCTGATGTGGTGCTCTAGAGACATTTCTTATTATAATAAATGTTGAAAACAGTTGTGGTACTTAATATTTTTGTGGAAATTATAATACATTGTCTCAGGAAAGTTCAAATGAACAGCATTTATAAATAAATAAATTATGTAAACGAATGAATTAAATTAATAATTAACTTAACTATTGGCAATTACTATTTAACTATTGGCAAGGTTTTAGAAAGTCTGCATTACCTACACCAGTAGCCTAAAACAATACCTATATAGCTATTTGGCTATTGGTTAATATTTTGTACCTGCCCACATAACAGCATAAAAAAAATATAAAAAAATTGTTTTAGAGGGAAAAGAAGTTAATCACTGACCATAGACCAAAAACATGAATTAAAAAAGCAAATGGGGGCAATTTTGATTTCATGTTAACTATGTGTGCTGACTCAGATGGTAATGCGATTCTCTTTTAAACTTAGACAATACTATTAAAGTGGATGAACAACATGTGTATTCACCGATCCATCAATGGAGTGGAACTCAATAATGATCAATCAGGATTACGTCTGTAAAATTGAGGATTTCTCCATTCTTGTGAAGTACAAAATCGACAGTTTGTGTGTGTGAACATGAGTGTTATTCTTAGAGCATCAAGACTCCGCTGATGGAGAGAAATAGCTGCTGCAGGCTACTCATGAATAAAACACCAAAGTTACTCAAGAGCATATCTATTCACACACACATGCACACATATGGAATCTAATGGGAGCTGCATGACTTACACACTTTTCACACACATCCACCCACAAAGAGGGTGCAAAACTAACATTAAATTGTCAAAGTACTATGAGATGAAAACGGCTTTGTCAGTGCATATAGTTCTGTTGTAGCGGTTTTGCACGTTGAATTCTATCATAAAGTTTGCTCTTGAATGTCTTCTGTGTGGTCTTGGCCCAATTATTTTGAATTTACTCTAGCTCTCTAGTAGTGCAACATCATAATGTCTGGATGTCTGTCCTCACTAAGTGACCTCAAACTCACTAAATAATTCACTGGGCTCTGGGATGCATTGGAATGTTTTTGCAACTTGACAAATGTTGTTACTGCAGCTTCAAAGGCAAACTGACACACTTCATAATGAAGTGGACCGAAACATCAGAGGCCAAGATTTGCAGTCACTCATTTCCTTTGACCAACACAATCATAGCAACAGGGAATGATAGACATGGGCATTTTGAAGGATCCACAGAAACGGGTATCTGCACTGCAAATAATTTGGTTCATTCAGATTATCCAGAGCGCTTTAAGGTGCTTCAGAAATCCCATCCCTTTGGGTAAACTCCAAACGGATTAGACATTAAATTCATTATTTTCCAGCCATAACATCAAGCAGCATTGCAAAATTTAATCAGAGTCAAGTATAAAATTACAGTCTGTCAAACACAGTTCATTTAAAACATTCTGCACAATACGAAATGCACATATGGGGCAAATAAAAAACAAAAAGCTTTTCAAAAGGGCTAGCCTACATGATTATTTGGTGCGCTTGCCCAGTTTAAGTTGCAGTTATTGCATTATGAATTATGACTTCCATTTTATGCATTCTGACCCCTGCATACGCCTACATTAGGACTATACATGAGATTTAGAAGCAGGACTGATGAATAATGAACAATCCGCTTCCAACAACTTTAGTTTCCCGTCTGGACCAAATGTACCAGCAAATGAGGATAAGCTTCCCTCATTAAAGTAGCATATAAGTTCAGTCTTCTGTGCCATATCTCAAATCCTGAAATCACATTTTTGCACCATTTAGCGCATACCCAAAGTTTAAAGTTTTAGCTCGTTCCACTCAAGCACAAATTAGATTTGAAATATCATATAGGCACTACGAATCAGCATCAAAAGGAATAATTACCTCTGTCAGCACTTCTTATTCACTTAATATTAAGACTTACACTTCTTATGGACTAATCTACAGAGTTGGTTTGTTAGCAGAATTAAGCAGATAATAATATCTTTAAATTGCCTGCACAAATTGGTATTCTGAAAATAAAAAGGCGCCATGCTGCATGGCCCTCTGATGGCAGATTTGTAGCAGAATCTAACAGCCACATAGGGTAACCCGACAGGTACCTGCTTTGCTTTCATCCCATGTTACTAATGGCTCTAAAGCTTTCATCTTCCACCTTATGACATATTGAGATTGGTACACAATCCATGCAAAGGTTGTGCCAAAATACCTTAGTTCAGAGCTGACCATCCAATAGCAGCACAAGATGAAAGCAAAGGCAAGAACCTGACTAATTTTTTAGGAATTATGCTTTCCTTTGACTCCTTTTAGACCAACTTTAAAATTACCCCATTGTGCAGAGGATTTTCAAAGTTATCATCGTCTTTACTCCAGGGAGATTATATGATCAAAAACTTTTTTTAGTTCCACTCTCTTGATCTGTATAATTTTAATAAAGTTTGGAAAGCATTTAGAGTTTACTTAGAACACATTTAGAAAAAAACAATACTGAACTCTTAACAATAACAAATTTTGACACTGAAATAATAAATATTAACTGAAGAAATAATGTATATTGTGAACATTTTACAACATGGTTTAATTAGTTAATGCATTAGATATCATGACCTAAAAAATAAACAATAGTTTTTACAGAGTTTATCAATCTAGGTCAGGGGTGCCCAATCCTGCTCCTGCCGATCAACTGTCCTGCACAGTTCATCTCCAACCCTAATCAAACACACCTGCCTTTAATTTTCAAGTGATTCTGAAGACCTTAATTGGTTGCTTCAGGTGTGTTTGATTAGGGTAGGAGGACGGGAGCAGGATTGGGCACCCCTTTATTCATAAATACACTCTTGGGAAAAAACTGCCAAAAAGGTTTT
Source organism: Semotilus atromaculatus (assembly GCA_031834385.1). Lineage (NCBI taxonomy): Eukaryota > Metazoa > Chordata > Actinopteri > Cypriniformes > Leuciscidae > Semotilus > Semotilus atromaculatus. Next base: position 17,302,224 of record JAULUF010000023.1, on the reverse strand, counting down.
ATATAAGGAGAAACTTTATTTCATGTTTAATGATTATTGAATTTTTTCTTGTGAGTGTGTTTACTAGCTACTTCATACAATTTTAAATGAAATTGAAAAATTAATTAAAACGAAATTAATTAATTAAACCTAAATACATAAAATGTTATGATGGGAACCCCTCAAATGTACTATACTGTATATGCACCACTTGATAAAATAGAACATTTTATTCTAAGAGTGTATGTTATTCTTCATTGTTAAAGGAGCCGTATGTAAGATTGTGGCCAAAACTGGTACTGCAATCACTTTCAAATTACTGACTAAAGGTTGCCAGATATGCTGCAGGATCCGATTACGACACATTATTAGCTGCAGCTGTGGGAACTAGAGGAGAGCTGGCAACCCGAATGCCGCAACACTACTGACTCCGTGATTGGTAGATCGGTGGAGGGTGGAGCATCAGACCAAAACACAACATGACAACATCAACATGAGGGCTGCAACTTCACTTTTTAAATGACAATATCCTGGCCGGACTACTGTTGTCAGTGATATAAGTATTTGAAATGAACATGATTTCTTAATGTCTAGTGACATATCAGGGAAAATGTATGATTAATTGAAATACATTTCTTATATACATCTCCTTTAAATTATGTTCATTTAGAAACCTTAATGCTAACTTTATTAATCTAGATTAGTAAATTCTAACAAAGTATTGTTCTTTGTTAGTTCATAATACCAATGCATTGGCTAATGTAAACAAAACATATGCATTTTTTTTTTTATATATAAAGCTAATGCATTAGGTATTATGAACTAACAATGAATGTATATCTTATATTATTTTGATTCATTTTACATTTGTCGGACATGTTACATTGCAATTTTATTGAAATGTTAGAAATCCATTTTTTTCGATAGATATGCTATATCACCTTGAGGTGGCAGATATTTAACATAAACAGGATATAAGCCTATTCTATCTGAACATTATTCATATTTAATTGATATGTTAAGAAATCCAGCATTTTTTCATATAGATAGCACCTTGAGAGGCAGAGATTTAGCATAAACTGGAAATAAGCCTATTCTGAAAAGAATTCATATATACTTTTTCTATTTAAAACTAATATGAAGCACAGAGAGTGAAATTATATTGATAGATTAGAAAACAGTCTTCACGGTGTAATAAACACATTTATCCATCAAATAAATTTGGACAAGTAAAACAATGTCAGACTGACAGGGGTGGGTGTGTGACCCGAGCTAGTGTGTGATCAATATTTCATTGGATTTGTGCAGTGACAGTAAGCATATCACTCTGGCACATGCTGCTGCCTTTCAATGTATTTGTATGGCATTGATAAGCAGTGTGAGCTCAGCCATTAGAACAAAGCCCTGCTGCTAAAACACACACTCCATTGTCTTTCTCTCAATCTGTTTCTCCTCTTTTCTTATTCTTTTACTATACAAACACACACATACACAATGCCATGCCATTACTGCACTGCTGGTTGCTGTATTATGCCTAAACACACACAGCAGTGAGTCAAAGACTTATTCAAACACTGTTAGTATGTTAGAGGAATCATTCATGTTCATTTGGTACAATATATTTATTTGTGTGCAAGAATAATTTAGCGAATAACGCTTTTCATGAGCTCTCTGCATATGAAATATCCTTTTTATATCCATGCGTCTCTGCAGTAAAAAGAGGTCAGCTGGTGTTACCATCGACTGGTTGATGCAGAGACATCACTGCTGACTGCACAACTGACAAATGTCAATCAAAAAAGGTTTTGTTACCCTTCAGTGATTTGGATGGTTTGGAATCTGAATCTGAATGAATGTGAGCAGCAGAATTGCATGGTCTACGGCAGTGATTCCCACACACTGGGTACTTAAGCAGGTTCCAGGGGGTCCTTGGAAAGATTTCAATTTTACTTTGTTAAATCTATATAAAAAAAAAACAAATACTTCAGTTACTTACAAAAAATACAAGCTACTTGGTGAGTCTGTTTTTCACTAATAAGTCTGTGGGGGTACAAAGGACAAAAGGCTGAGAAAACTCTACACCATATAAAACTTTTGGAATACAATGGAATAAGTAAAAATTAGGGATGCACCGATGTATTGGTATCGGCAGATAAAAGCAATTATTTTCACAATCGACCATCGGCCAATGAATCACTATGAATTACCTGTAGTTCAAGCCACGGTTGCAGGTCCGCAGTTTTTTCCTACACCAAACATTATTTGTAGTGCCTCCCATCCAATAATCACAAAGAGCTTTGTGCTTTGATACTTCTGATAAGAAACAAAGTCTCAGCTTTCAAATTCAAACAATAAATATTATTGAAACGATATTTAAACGATAAATGGCGTTTTGAAGCTCTTAAATGTGAAGTGACAGACTGTTGTAGCACGTCAGTTCAAGCAGCAGTGTGGAGCGCATTGGAATTTATTTGTTGTCGTGTTTTTGATTAATGTATTTGTGGTTTTATTTAAAAAAAAATTTGGGACAGTGAGAAATAATTAATTGCTACTACAATTTAAAATATTTAATTGGACCAACGACACAATTTTCCATTGGAAATTAATCAAATTCAAAGAACAGAAAAAAATTCCAATAAATTTGGATGTGACCAGCCACTAGAAAATTTTGAATAAGATTAAAAAAAAAAAAAAAGATGGAGAGGTGTACAGTATGTCTTTTTTGAATGAATTTGTCATGAAGACAAGTGTTTATGAAAACTACCTTATATGCAACTTATACAAACATTTCAGTTTTTATTTTATACAAACATTTCAGTTTTTATTTGAGTACAATTATTATATCTGAAAATATATACCAGAATATAATGGTTTGGGTTCTGTTGTTAATTTTAACCTCTAATATTATAGTAATGTACCAAATGAGAGGTTTCCCTAAATACTTTACATACAGGTACAACATTCAGTACATCTCTAATAAAAAAATTATTTATTTTGTACAGAAAAAAACTAAAAATGCTACAGTACAACCCTGTTAATTAGCTAACTGCAAATTCTCTTACGAGAGGTTCTCTCGTATTGCATAAGTTGTCTTACGCTACGGGAAAGATGAATCTTTTCGAGATATTGAAGCCAAAAAATTATCCTTAATTTTTGTAACCATTGTCAATGCAGTGCAGCAGCTAGCAGACCTAGAGCAGACTGTCTAGCGTGTACATATAAAAGCATGGGAAGCTATCCCAGGGGTATCAGAATGGGTGCTAAGCACAATAAGGCAGGGCTATTCGCTACAGTTCGATCGCCGTCCCCCGCGCTTTCGAGCACGGACCGCGACGACAGTGAATGTGGAAGTAGCACATCTACTCCGCTCAGAAATAGCGAAGCTGTTGTGCAAAGGGGCCATAGAACTGGTGCCGCCTTCTCTGAGCGAGTCAGGCTTTTACAGCCGTTATTTTCTCGTACCCATGAAGGACGGAGCCCTCAGACCCATTTTAGATCTGAGACATTTGAACAAAGTGCTTATGAAAAGACCATTCAAAATGCTTACGACCAGAAAGATTCTCGCGCACGTTCGCCCGAGGGACTGGTTTATCTCTCTCGATCTGAAAGATACCTATTTTTAGATTCAGATAATACCCCGTCACAGGCCATTCTTGAGATTCGCCTTTGACGGTCAGGTATATCAATACACCGTTCTTTAGCACCCCGTACATTCACAAAGTGCATGGACGCGGCTCTCGCCTCCTTGAGAAATCAGAGCTTGCGAATTATGAACTATCTGGACGATTGGCTGATTCTGGCACAGTCAGAGATATAACTTTTATCTCACAGAACAGTGCTCCTCAGTCATCTGGAAAGCCTGGGTCTCATGGTCAACTGGACCAAGAGCTCATTACTGCCCAGCCAGTCAATTTCCTTTCTAGGAATAGAACTGGACTCTGTGGCGATGACGGCTCGTTTATCGACACAGCGCGCAGTGTTTGACACCTAGCCGTGTCTTTCCAGAAGGGCAGCATCGTACCTCTGTATGGCCTCAGCAGCAGCTGGGCTTACTGCGCATGCGCCCACTACAATGCTGGCTGAACGCTCGAACGTCTCGCCGAGCTTGGGCCTCCGGCTGCGACCGAATCAGAGTGACTCAGGCCTGCATTACGGCTCTGCAGCCCTGGTTAGCGGCTGACTGGTATCAGCGGGGAGTGATGATGGGAGCTGTCTCATATCGAAAGGTCATTTCGACAGATACGTCCAACTCGTATCTTTGGGGCGCTCTCTTCGAGGGCAGACCGGTCTTTGGCCTGTGGTCAGACCAAGAGAAACTCCCCGTCGGTTCCTATGTGGGATCTTTCATTGGTCCTCGAGGCCCTGAAAGCATATCCCTTTGAACCGTTAGATTCTGTGGATCTAAGTACCTATCACTCAAAACCGTTTTTTTGACTGCTCTATCATCAGTAAAACTTGTGGGGGACTTACACGCGCTGTCTGTCAGCGCTGCGTGTCTTGAGTTCGGACCGAGGAATGATTAAAGTCATCCTCAAACCTAGACATGGCTATGTCCCTAAAGTGATTGGCACTCCTTTCAGAGCGCAGGTCATTTCTCTATCGGCTCTGCCAGCACCCGATAGCGAGAGTGATGTTAATCTCCTCTGCCCGGTCAGGGCGCTGAGGGTTTACACTGCGCGCTCCGCCCCTTTCAGGCGCTCGGAGCAGCTTTTCGTTTTGTTTGGTGGGCGCACCAAAGGTCTCGCCGCCTCGAAACAAAGCCTGTCCAGATGGATAGTGGACACTATCGCAGCTGCTTATGCGTCAAAAGGTCTGCAATGCCCTTTGCAGGTCTGCATCCACCTTATTTCCCGCTTATCTGGGTTCCCCGGGATTCCCTGGGACTCATGAAGTGGATGCACAGCGATGACAAAGGGTTCCTGTAGCGTAAGCTAACTTACGCAATACGAGAGAACCTCTCGTAAGAGAACGTATCGGTTACCTAACGTAACCTCGCTTCTCTCTAGACAGTCACACTAGACAGTCTGCTCTAGGTCTGCTAGCTGCTGCACCTGGTTGACAATGGATACAAAAATTAAGGATAATTTTTTGGCTTCAATATCTCAAAGTCAAATCTTTCCCGTAGCGTAAGCTAACTTACTCAATACTCGTTCCCTCTTCTAGAGAGAACCGAGGTTACATTAGGTAACCGATACGTTACCTTACCATATGCACTTAAAAAATTGTAAATGGTTTTAATGTTGCATTATATGTCATTTTAAAATAAAAAACTCAAAGTTTTTTGCAGCTAAAAAATATGAAATACCATATGATTTACTGTGAAAAACAGTAAAGGACATTCCTAGAAATCCCTGTTACATCATACATGATTATTTATAATTTATATAAATACTTTTGTTTCTTCTTATTTTTATTAACAATGATGTACATTAGGGTGCTTTGTTAAATTTTCTGTTATGTTTATTGCAGCATTTTATGTGTTACCTTGATGGTTGGCTATTCGTACATTTTAAGGTAAAAAGCTGAATAAAAGTATACAGCTATAAGTTAAATAGTTAAATAAGTTGAATAAGTGAAATATTGCCACAGCATGTTTTATGGTGAATGTCTGGCAACTGGCAACAAGCTGCCAATTATTTTGTAAATTTAATAAGATTTTTTTACAGTTTAGAACTGAATGAAATAAGAAAACAGAAAACAACACAACATAAAGTAATGTTACGCAACTCACAATTTCAGAAAGGATTCCTGACAGAAAAAACAATCCGTTTTTTCTTCAAGTGTGAGTGCTTAATGTGGATCTACGTGGTACAGGTTTCACTGCCTTTGAGGATCGTCCAAAGCATCCCTCATAAGATGATTATGTAGTGTAAAGAGTATATGGTGCACTGCGCTGTAGAGGGATGAATGATAAAGCTAAAAAAATTCCCATGATGCTATGCGTGTTTGCCTTGCCCCCATGGGGGCTTCATTAAAAGATCAAACTTTCAAAACCAACTAATTTCTCCCTCACTCAACCCTTCTTCTGCTATACATCTCTAACCGTGTCTTTCCCATGTGTGTGTGTTTAACAGCTTTGAAACAGAGAAGGTCCCAAAGGTTTCTTGTCCTTTTTCGATATAAAAATTCTAATAAAGGAGTACATGCGAGCAGAAGTGTACATCCCTTCTTGCATGCATGTCGATTTTGATCTATCGGTTCTGAGAGCCCTTTGAGAGTAACCGTGTGATTGCAAGTGCACGCGTTTCAGGATGTGGGTGCACATGTTGCATGTAATCCTTTTCCTGGGGAAAATTCCTCCACAATCTTCACAGTAACAGCTGAGGTTACCGTGACAACACCCCATTACTGTGGTGCTAACACTCCGGTAGCCTTGGCAACACCGTGGCGACACCATGGCAACGGAGCCTTTTGACAGAGATAAGAGAGGTGGTTAACGCCGCAGACATGGAGCATTTATATTCATCACCTTCTTCTCGCATCGGCCCTCTCGTGTGCCACTGTTGGTGCATTACTTTTTATATAAATTGGATTCAATTCATTTTCAACGCAACTGAAATGCTTTACTGTTGAAAAATGTGATCAACTGAAAATGTGGCCTTTGAGAGTAAATCCAAATGCTGGGCAATGTTATAAATATGATGATTCTGCCACGCTCAGGAGATCGTCTAATATTTATCATCTGGCCCTCGATCATCTGCGTCTCTCCCTCACTGGTGCGGAGGAGAGTTGAACAGTCAAGCTTTATTCTGTCAGGCTGTAATTAGCTTTCAGATTCGATGACACTTCTTTTGTTTATTCATTCTTTGCGGTGTCTTTTTCCTCATTGAAGCGTGGCTTGGAGGAGTAACATCCTTTATATCAGATGAGAAATAAAACCGTGTTTCATATTCTCAGAACACTCCCTCACTTCTCTCCGAATTCTCCCTGTTCCCTCACGCTATTCTTCTCAAAGACTTTAACTTTTACAACGCAGTCATGTTTCCTTTCTTTTTTTTCCATCCCACTCTCCCTGTTGTCTTGTTCTCTAATTCCCTTCCTCCCTCCTTCCGTCCATATGTTTTGTTGTGCTTTTCCTCTAAACTCTTGCTCAGATCTTTCCCTCTTTCTCTCTCTCATGGACTCTCTTAGCTGATACTAATGTCTGTTTGCTGTTTTTGTAACTTCCTGTAACTGAAGTCAATCTCTACCAGATATAGGGCACTCAAGGAAATAAAGCCAACAATTTAAGTTGTCCCTGTGAACTCAGGGGAGATGATCAGCTCGCTAATGCTATATGCTGTGCTGCAATCAGACAATCCCTAATGCATCCGACATTTGTTCTGTCTGACCCTGCATGCATAATTCCAGTACTGACTACAATCTGAAAATCTGCCTTAAAATAAAAATAAATAAATAATGACTGTGATAATAGGGAATAAATATATACTTGAATTGAGAATTGCTAATCTTCATTAATGTTATTATTATAATCAGGGCTTGACATGACCTTTTTTGCTCACCAGCCACTGTGGATAGTGGTTTTTCAAAGTTACTAGCCACTGGCCACAGGGCTCGAGGTGTCCTATCGTCCTGGGGACAATAGAAAATGTGTTTAGGATGAACATAAATATTCTCCAAAATAAATTTTTTTAATGTGTGTTCATTTATTACTAGTCTATTAGGGTAACTTACTTAGAAAATGCCAAAATTAACCGACCAAGCGCTGACTACAACGGAGCGCGTCTTCTCATGCTGTTACTATAGTTACTATCACTGGCCGGCTACTCACCCGGAGACTTGTTTCGAGGTACATCTATCACATGGCTTAATGACATCGCAAATATGTTGCGCTGGTTAAACAACGGTACGGATGAGGTCAAACAGATTGAGCACCAAGAAGGCCCTGCATCTCCTCCATCGAACCCGGGCAGGCCTACAATCCCAGAGTTTTATGCGAGAACAATATAAATTGATTATTTTATTTTTATTAGTCATTGGATTGAAACAGTCTGCTAACTGCTTGCTACTAACCTACTAATGTTAGCTAGCTAACGAGCGCTACCCAGGCTATGTGTGTATATTAGCTAAAGCATACATTTAGATTTCAATATATTTGTGGTCTTTTTTCTTAGTCAGTCTAATTTAGGGTGACCAGACTTTCACTAACTAAATCAAACTATTCACTAACTAAAACCATTATAGGCCTGAAGCCTGCCTGCATGAGCTATGATGTGAAAATTGACCTGAAGCCATGCATAGTTGGGGGGGCTGAGGCAAATCAATAAATTTTCTTCTTCATTACAGAAACAAGGAAGCTCTGGCTATGCAACAAAACAGAAAAGCAAATTTCTTCCTGAATGGAAAAAGTGCTATTCGTTCATTGAATATGATGAACCTGCACAACTGATCTGCCCAGCTCAGGCCATGGGGAACGCCCTGTTCCATGGGGTAACTGGACAGAAAGTCAGAATGAGGAGCATCAAAGAGCATGCAGCCACGATTGCACACAAATCAGCTGAATGCATGCAGCAATACAGGAAAAGATGGTGAAACTATTCAACATAGCGTACTTCATTGCCAAAGAGGAGGCGGCCTTTACCATGTCCTCCAAGCTGGTGGCTCTTCATCACACCAACGGCCTGGACCTTGGCAATACATATAGCAATGACCAGGCACGGCGCATGTTCATCACAACCATCGGTATGACTTTCATTGAGGAGATTCAGGAAAAGTTGCGATCAGCCAGGTTCTTTTCTATCGTGTCTGACTCTTCAGTTGACCGATCAGTGAAGGACCTGTGCCCGGTTGCATAAAGCACCTTAAGTTTTTCCCTTAAGTATGATACTTAAGGGGCGATTTCCCCTTACCTAAGAGAATAACTTAAGGGTGTTGCATATAATCTCTTAAACGGTTCTCTTAGGTAAGGGAAACATTTAAGTATTTCACGACAGCGATCCTGGATTCACGTTATAAAAGTCTGTTGTTGCCATAGATACGCAAAACACTAACATGTCGGCATATCACGTGTCAGTCCAGTGACGCTAGCACGCAACACCGCGTCTCCTGCTTTGGCATTATGTTTAGGTTTTGTGAATGCACTTCTGGCTCTGTCTCTCGAAATACAGCTGAGTATATTTCTATAGCATACATGTTTTCTTCTGTCATGATTCATTTTAAAACACAGAATCATCTCGTTCTCCAGTGAATTTTTTTCTGCTCGAGTCGGCCACACACTCTCCGTGCACGTACTGACTTAACGTTGTGATAGTCTACATGCGAGTCGTGTGTAATGACAGACAGACAGCCATCTAGTATGTTAGCGATGTCAAATATTGCATGTCGATCAAATCGGTATTTTTGCAACAATTTTTAATCGCTAAGTTGGTCCAAAGGGTTCTCAAAAATTATTCTTGGCACATAATGATCTTCAGCTGGTTCCATAAATTCAGCCATGTCGTCTTATTTTTGTCCGCGTTACTCTTAAGGTTACGATTTCCAAACCTTAAGTTATACTTAGGAAAATGACCGTTAAGGGGTTTTATGCAACAGTTAACGCTTTTTAAGGGATTACTTAAGGGAAAAAACAGCATTTAAGGGAAATTCTAAGTGTTTATGACGTTTCACTTAAATGAACCCTTAAGTAACACTTAAGGGTTTTTTTCTGCAACACCCTTAGGTTTAAGGGAAACATAAGGGTGAACTTAAGGGAAAATTACACTTAAGGTGCTTTATGCAACCGGGCACAGGAGCTATTGCGTCTACCTCCAGAATGGCAAACCAGTGAACCAGCTTATCCAGATTGTTGCCCTGGACCATGCCCATAGCCAGGGCATTTTGGATGCCATTCTGGCTGGACTGTTGAAGGTTGGAGTGGGTGAGGTGGACCTGAAAAAACATCTGCTTGGCTTTGGGTGTGATGGTGCTACCGTAATGCTGGGTGTGAACAACGGAGTTGTTCAGACTTCAGCATTTGTGCTCGTCCCTTGTCTCAATCTGGAGTGTGGCTCATCGTCTAGAGCTAGCTGCTCTAGACTGTGTCAAACAGGTTCCTCAGCTGCAAGACATTAAGGAAACACTTACGTGCCATCCACAAGCACTACACGTGCTCTGCGAAGGCCTCACGAGAGCTTCAGGAGATCAGCAAGGCGATGGAGTTCTCCATTGTGAGGCCAGGCAACACTGAAGGTACTCGCTGGCTACCACACATGTCACATGCATTGGAGGTATTGATGAGGAACTACAGGCCCATCTTGGTACACTTTAAAAACCATGCCAGTGACCCTAATGACAGGGAAGCGAGTGCAGCCATGAAGGGGAGAGCAAAGCTTGTGCAGCACACCCTGAATCAGTACAATATGCTGCTATTCATCCACCTCATGCTGGATGTCTTGAAAGTACTGAAGCACCTCATCTCCTGTTCCAGCAAGAAGGCCTCACGTTGCAGATGGTCTCGGATGGACTGCAGACAACATCCCTGGCTCTCATGGGCATGCAGGTGAGATTTTTTTTTTAGATCTGGCATTATTAGGTGGTAAATGTCTGGTGGAAAACCTTATTTGTCATTGACCCATATACATATATACATTTATCTATTTTATAATTACATAATTCTATTTAATATTGTCATAGCTCAACATTTGTATGGGTCCTTTTAGTAATTAAAATGACTAAAATGTTCTTTATCTCTTTTCTTATTTTTAAACTGTAGACAAACCCAGGCCCAAGGCTAAACCAGTTCATGGATGAGGTTGGGGCTGGAAGTACCTGGCAGGGTGTCAATGCTGATGACAACAACTTCAAAAACCTCAAGCTTCACCTCACCAACAGCTTCTGTGAGTTTGTGTATAAGCTTTTCAAAAGTCTGGAGACCGGCGTTCTGAAGGCAACCTCCACACTCTTTGACCTGTCCAACTGGCCAGAAGACACTACTGATCTGGCAACATTTGGCACAGCTGAGATGAATGCCTTCATGGAGCATTTCCATCCCATACTTGAGACATGTGAGGACTTTGAATCCGTGGAGGCCACTAGGCGAGAGTGGCTTGATCTTAAGATTCTTGTTTCCCGTCACTACAGGCACCTCGATTCCCAGGTGCTGTGGCAGCGGCTGATTCAGGGTGCCATTGGAAGGGATGGTCAGTTTCAGCACATGCAGGTGGTAGCAGAGATCAGCTTTGTCCTCCCCATGAGCTCCTCTTGCTGTGAGTGTGGCTTCTCCAGCATGAAGATTATTAAGTCAGACTGGAGGTCCTGCCTGTCCAATGAGATGCTCAACAGCCTCCTTCAAATCTCTGTTCATGGCCCTCCTGTACAACACTATGACTCTGTGAAAGCAGTGACCAAGTGTTGGAGTAGTGGCTTCAGGACACGAAGAACTCAGTACAAAGACTGAGGAGGAGACACAGAAATTCCCCCAAATTCTGTGTTCTAGAAGTCATATTACACTTTTTAAAGCCCTTTCTCTTAATAACACGTTTCCAGATGATCAGCTATGACACATTACCACTTTGAGATATGTAGTCACCAGTATTTATTAGTTATTGTTTAATCCAACCAACTAAACCAACTCAAAAACGTTTTGAGCTGTATGCATTTTTTTATACGGGCGTGTTACGGATATGTGGTGTAAAAATGTTAGTAATCAAAAACCATGTCTAATTACTTGATCATGTAATCATGTATTATGAATCATTTAACTTATACAAAATCTATGATTTTCCCCCACACTAATTCTGTGTTGTGTTCTGGTAATCAAATGAAGATATAAAACACTAATTTAATTTCTTTTAATCGTATGAACTTAAAACTTTTTGTCAAATAATGTGCTGCACAATGAGCTTTACTGTTAAAAAAAACATGGAAGTTTATTTCGTAAAAAAATAAAGCTTTGATTGTAATTTATTTGTATTAGTGTTAGAATTATAATATACACTCACCGGCCACTTTATTAGGTACCCCATGCTAGTAACGGGTTGGACCCCCTTTTGCCTTCAGAACTGCCTCAATTCTTCGTGGCATAGATTCAACAAGGTGCTGGAAGAATTCCTTAGGGAGTTTGGTCCATATTGACATGATGGCATCACACAGTTGCCGCAGATTTGTCGGCTGCACATCCATGATGCGAATCTCCCGTTCCACCACATCCCAAAGATGCTCTATTGGATTGAGATCTGGTGACTGTGGAGGCCATTTGAGTACAGCGAACTCATTGTCATGTTCAAGAAACCAGTCTGAGATGATTCCAGCTTTATGACATGGCGCATTATCCTGCTGAAAGTAGCCATCAGAAGTTGGGTACATTGTGGTCATAAAGGGATGGACATGGTCAGCAACAATACTCAGGTAGGCTGTGGTGTTGCAACGATGCTCAATTGGTACCAAGGGGCCCAAAGAGTGCCAAGAAAATATTCCCCACACCATGACACCACCACCACCAGCCTGAACCGTTGATACAAGGCAGGATGGATCCATGCTTTCATGTTGTAGACGCCAAATTCTGACCCTACCATCCGAATGTCGCAGCAGAAATCGAGACTCATCAGACCAGGCAACGTTTTTCCAATCTTCTATTGTCCAATTTCGATGAGCTTGTGCAAATTGTAGCCTCAGTTTCCTGTTCTTAGCTGAAAGGAGTGGCACCCGGTGTGGTCTTCTGCTGCTGTAGCCCATCTGCCTCAAAGTTCGACGTACTGTGCGTTCAGAGATGTTCTTCTGCCCACCTTGGTTGTTGTAACGGGTGGTTATTTGAGTCACTGTTGCCCTTCTATCAGCTCGAACCAGTCTGGCCATTCTCCTCTGACCTCTGGCATCAACAAGGCATTTCCGCCCACAGAACTGCCGCTCACTGGATGTTTTTTCTTTTTCGGACCATTCTCTGTAAACCCTAGAGATGGTTGTGCGTGAAAATCCCAGTAGATTAGCAGTTTCTGAAATACTCAGACCAGCCCTTCTGGCACCAACAATCATGCCACGAGTCACTCAAATCACCTTTCTTCCCCATACTGATGCTCGGTTTGAACTGCAGGAGATTGTCTTGACCATGTCTACATGCCTAAATGCACTGAGTTGCCGCCATGTGATTGGCTGCTTAGAAATTAAGTGTTAAGGAGCAGTTGGACAGGTGTACCTAATAAAGTGGCCGGTGAGTGTATATTAGACACATCTAAATTCTACTGTACAACAGTAATATATTTCTGTCAAGTTTTATTTTGACGGGTTGCCTTGAAGACCTTTGAGTTTCTGTGTGTTTATGACATGGTGATAGTTTTTCTCAAATGAAGCAGTTAAATGCACACAAAGTGACTTTCAGAGCTGATCTACTGTAGAGTCTGGGGAGGAAGTTCATGTAACTCTCTGTTGGAGAGATGATAGAGAGAGAAAGCGGAGAGAAAGAGAAACTGGTAAAAAGTGTCTATTCTGTGGAAAAAAAATTGTATTGGATGAGTTTCTTAGTTTATGATTTCAGAAGCCTTTTAAAAAAAACTACTATTGAAAAATGTATATTATAAAAGTCAACCCACCAAAGTGGCTAGTAGGAGTGACTGCGTTACACACCACTGCTGAAATCCACCCGCATTTGGTGGGTTTTAATGTCAAGCCCTGGTTATTATTATTAAAATTCTTTTACAGCTTACAAAAACAGCTTTCAAATTCATCAGTAAAAATAATAAAATAAATAAATAAATAAAATGTAATCTCTCAATTTAATCCCTTCCTGTCTAGGAGAAACAATTGAGATATTAAAGAAATCTCATTTGCGATTTTACTTTTCTTCTGGCTGTTTTTCTGCACCATTTAGCACAATTTAGTCACATCCTCATGAACTTAAGCAGTTTTAAGCTGTCTTCTCGTAAAATGTAGAGTTTAGAAATGTGTATCACTGCTAATGCTAAAATCAAAGTCAAACTTGTTTTTCCAAACACTTTGTTCAATACTTTGCCCACTCTTAGAAAACCCACAGAAAAGACATGGCAGATGTGATGTCTGGTAACACCTAGAATCCATTTGCAAGAACTGAACATCCTGTCTAAACCAGTCATGACATGACAAGTTTCCAGCAATAAGTAATGTGTCTCTCCTCACTCGTGCAGTAAAAATGCTGCACGACATGGCATAAATCACAGCCAACCAGAAAATATTTCATGTTTAATATAGAGTTTTGTGGAGAGTGATTCTGAATCAGTAAGATTTTAATGTTGGAAAGAGCTAACATAAACAGAAACCAAGATACGCCTCTGCTTGTTGTGGCTGGTCAGGACAAAAACACGAATTAATTGACAATTTATATATATAATATTTTTATTAAAAATATTTAGGTTTAGCCTAAATATAAAGTATAATATGAAATATAAACATGTAAAGAATAATAAAATAATTATCAATAAAATAATAATAATAAAGAAATATATATATATATACAGTGAGGAAAATAATAGGGATGCACCGAAATGAAAATTCTTGTCTGAAACCGAAAACCGAAAAAGAGGAAATCAAGGTCGAAAATCGAAACACCGAAAGAAATTATGCCAATTATTAATAATATTGCATTTATGGCAATGACTGTGTACTAAATTGAAGGCATTGAAGTCAAGACAACGCAATCGCATAAATTAATATTAAAGTTTCAAAGAATAAATCAATTACAAATTATGCAAATATTTATTTAGCACATTGCAACAATGCACAGTATAAAATTAAATTCAAACTAAAATGTTTAACTTGACCCCACTCATATGTACATTAAAGGTTGTATCAGTCATTTCAGGCCCAAAAAAGGCCGAAACATAAATTATCACATTCACCTAATCTTTCCTAACGATCCGCTAGCTGCCCGCCCCATAAGCATGCTGTCCAAAAATCGCGTCTCTGTAGGCAGCCTAGGCTCTGAGATCTGCACACAAAAACAAATGGGTACAACCACCACTCAAAACCAAAACAAACAGTGTTTCAACCAATCACCGACAGGGGCGGGTGTTGTGAGGTTTTGAGCGCGTTGACGGCTGGACGCGAAGTCGGAGCAACACCCACTTGGTAAGTAAGTTCTCCCACTTGGAAATCATGGAGGGGTCTGAAATTGTCATCGTAGGTAAATGTCCACTGTGAAAGACATAATCAAAAAAAAAAAAAATCCAGAAATCACAATATATGATTTTTTTACTATTTATTTGTATGATACAGCTGCAAATAAGTATTAGAACACCTGTCTATCAGCTAGAATTCTGACCCTCAAAGACCTGTTAGTCTGCCTTTAAAATGTCCACCTCCACTCCATTTATTATCCTAAATTAGATGCACCTGTTTGAGGTCGTTAGCTGCATAAAGACACCAGTCCACCCCATACAATCAGTAAGAATCCAACTACTAACATGGCCAAGACCAAAGAGCTGTCCAAAGACACTAGAGACAAAATTGTACACCTCCACAAGGCTGGAAAGGGCTACGGGGAAATTGCCAAGCAGCTTGGTGAAAAAAGGTCCACTGTTGAAGCAATCATTAGAAAATGGAAGAAGCTAAACATGACTGTCAATCTCCCTCGGACTGGGGCTCCATGCAAGATCTCACCTCATGGGGTCTCAATGATCCTAAGAAAGGTGAGAAATCAGCCCAGAACTACACGGGAGGAGCTGGTCAATGACCTGAAAAGAGCTGGGACCACCGTTTCCAAGGTTACTGTTGGTAATACACTAAGACGTCATGGTTTGAAATCAGGCATGGCACGGAAGGTTCCCCTGCTTAAACCAGCACATGTCAAGGCCCGTCTTAAGTTTGCCAATGACCATTTGGATGATCCAGAGGAGTCATGGAAGAAAGTCATGTGGTCAGATGAGACCAAAATAGAACTTTTTGGTCATAATTCCACTAACCGTGTTTGGAGGAAGAAGAATGATGAGTACCATCCCAAGAACACCATCCCTACTGTGAAGCATGGGGGTGGTAGCATCATGCTTTGGGGGTGTTTTTCTGCACATGGGACAGAGCGACTGCACTGTATTAAGGAGAGGATGACCGGGGCCATGTATTGCGAGATTTTGGGGAACAACCTCCTTCCCTCAGTTAGAGCATTGAAGATGGGTCGAGGCTGGGTCTTCCAACATAACAATGACCCGAAACACACAGCTAGGATAACCAAGGAGTGGCTCTGTAAGAAGCATATCAAGGTTCTGGCGTGGCCTAGCCAGTCTCCAGACCTAAACCCAATAGATAATCTTTGGAGGGAGCTCAAACTCCGTGTTTCTCAGCGACAGCCCAGAAACCTGACTGATCTAGAGAAGATCTGTGTGGAGGAGTGGGCCAAAATCCCTCCTGCAGTGTGTGCAAACCTGGTGAAAAACTACAGGAAACGTTTGACATCTGTAATTGCAAACAAAGGCTACTGTACCAAATATTAACATTGATTTTCTCAGGTGTTCAAATACTTATTTGCAGCTGTATCATACAAATAAATAGTTAAAAAATCATACATTGTGATTTCTGGAATTTTTTTTTAGATTATGTCTCTCACAGTGGACATGCACCTACGATGACAATTTCAGACCCCTCCATGATTTCTAAGTGGGAGAACTTGCAAAATAGCAGGGTGTTCAAATATTTATTTTCCTCACTGTATATATATATATATATATATATATATATATATATATATATATACACACACACACACACACACACACACACACAACATATATTACATTTATGTAATATACAGTATATAATTATAAAAATGACTAAAATGTATATTCCTGGATCCCTGCAGCTAAAATGTTACTAACAACAAAAACTAAAAGCACATAGGGTTCTTCAAACTGCCTGCACTAAAAATCATTTAACAGCAATATAATTTTGGGTGGGTGTCAGGATCCCACGCATGAGGAGACAAGCGATTGAGCAAGCCAGTGGTCAGCCATTAAAAATCTTTAAACGGTTGCTGTCTATGGCCTAAAAATCTGCAACAAGAGTTGTAAATGGACCAGAGATCAGTCACTAATGAACTGTGTAATATCGTTGAGCCACTCATCCATAAAGGGAACTACACTTACTTACAGTTATTTGGTCTGAACATGAGTCTTTTTCTTTTTCCCGTATTGCCTGGAGGAGTTGTTTAATTAGTTTAAACAAGATGTATTATTTCTGGGGCACAGCTGGCTATCAAAGAACATCTCTGACAGAACCATTTGACACTGTTCAAAATAATGACTCTTCAATGTTTCTTTGTATCACATTGACTTCAACAAAAAAAAACACTACTCTTTCAAGAATCCTTTCTAGTCTAAATGATAAGTTCACAAATAGGTTTGACCTGGTTCTCAAATTTGAGCCATTATTTTAAAATCAGCAAGAAAAGGAAGCTGCAATAGACTTTTCTTCGCTATTATGATGTATATTTTAGTGAAATGGCTTCTCTCACAGGAAAAGAATTAGGGCGGGACTTGAAGTTTATGAGGACACAATTAAAATGTGTACAGATAAACCATTTATAATAAAAAAAAATGCAATATTCCACAAAAAACAAGAATTTTCCATTCTGCTTTCATGTTGACTTTAAAGGATGACATATATTTTGACTGGCTACATAATGTTTGACCTCAAGACCAGCCAAAAACTTTAATGTGAACCAAATGGAGAAGTTACAATGCAATGTTATTTGTCTTTTCAAATTGTCTTTGTGTGTGTGGGGGTTCAACATTTTTGAAAGACTTTCTTTTGTTTATTTATTTTTTATATCACTCGCTCTCTCTGTATCTGTTTGGTGGAGGTCAAACCAATCATGTCAAACCAACTGTGTGATTGTAGGAGTGAAGACTGAAGAACTGACTCTTTTCATGAGTCACACACTCTTAAATACAATAAATAAACTGAATACTGATTCATAACATTAACATATTTACCTATTTATTACACAAATTCTGCTGTAGAAAATTAGAACAATACAAACTGCTATACTACTCAAACTACACACATTCACATTCAGAAATTAATCAAAACAGGTATACCGGTATATACACTCAAAGCATCACTACTAGTACTGCTCGTACCTTGGGTTAGGGTTTTTCAAATAAATGATACCACAAATCATGTTGGTTGCGGAGGAGAGGTGTGCTATTAAACTTCTAAGTGATCAGATTTATGTTTTTGCCTGAGGCATTTAAAAAAAATTAAAAATAATACTAATAAAAAAAAAATACCACAAACTTTTACTGAAGGAAGAACCCGAGCCATCTCTAGGTATCACATCAGAGTCTTTGGGACATTAGCAAACACACAGAAACGTCCTGGCAATCATCCCAAACACCCTAGCAGACATTAAGATTAAGAATATCTAAGCAAGATCATTTTCATATTTCATTTTAAAGCGATAGTCCACCAAAAATTAATATTCTGTCATTTACTCACCCTCATGTCATTCCAAACTGGTACGGGACTTGCATTTTATGGACAAAAAAGAAAACACTAAAAGTAACATTTCTTAAAATACCTTCTTTTATGTTGCTCAGAAGAAAAAGTCATACAGGTTTGCACATTAGAGCTATCCCTTTAATTTTCTCTCAGACATTTCTCAGCGATTGCGTCCTACTCTTAATGCCACTAGTGATTTTTTGAAAGACCCTGAGATAATGCAAATAACTCTCAATTAGTCTGCCTTTGTTCATCTGTGGCATATTAATCATAAGGGTACTTGGGATTAAATCCTAAATGGAAGTTAAAATAAGCTAAGATATACACATTACCTTGTACATTTTAACCTAAAATCTTGATGTTGATTAAAATAAATTCATGGGCACATTATGAATTAACTACTTGTGGGTTTTCTTGGCAAACTTTCATTAATAGCTGAGCATAAAAAAAACAGTGTTTACCTTCGATATAGTAAACTCAGCAGGAATGCTGGCAAAATGGCACCTCTAACACTAATAAATGAAGAATTTTCTTGTTCTGAAATGGAACAGAGCTACTGTATCTCCCTCTCTCCCATCCCGGATTTTTTTGTTAGTGTGTGAGTGTGTGTTTATACTGCACACTTCCCACGCGCAGTGAGCCTATGACTTGCATAAGAGAACCTCACCTCTTTAACTCTCTCTCTCAAACACACACAAATACAAACACACAAATACACACACACAAACAAAAATCAAGCTCTTCACTTACTAACCAGACTGATATTTCATTAAAACCACTAAAATAGGCAGTTTTTCAAAATGGTGGAAGATGCTGGAGAGCAGATCGCAGAAATTGCTGCACATAAATATCACACAGCAATGACAAAACCAAATTACTGACAAAGGAAGATAAGCAAACCTTGATAAGCCCAATAAGCTTTAAGTCCATGGTTCAGTTCACTAATAGCATATGTTTTGTGAACACAAAGATTGAGTGAGTGAGTGACATGACGGGAAGGCCAAGTATGGTGACCCACACTCGGAATTTGTAGTGAACATACACACTGCAAATTGTGGACACACAGCAAGAGCAGTGTGCAGCCACTTTTGACAAATACAAATATTACAAATATTTTTGGCCATTACAAGTTACCTTATAAATGTAATGACACAACAACACAGAGGATGGCCAACTTTTCTACTTTTATAGATGACAGAATGAGAAGAAAGGATTAAGGATTAAAAGTTTAACCATCACAGAGTGAAAGTTTTATAATTTGCACATGTGACTTGGACATATCTTGGCAATTCAAACATTTAAGCAGTTTTAAAGCACCATTCCAGTGCAAGAAGAGGCAAAAGAAAAGAGAACTTAATGCGGTACTTGTGCGCCATTATCTGTGCGCATAGAATTGATTCCTCTTTCGCGTTTGCTGTCGCTTGGACGGACACATACACACAAAGATATGTCAAAATGCCTGTCTTGGTAAGTGTAGCGCACGGCTGGTAGCACTCGTCTCGGTTACTAGGTCGCTATAAAAGCAAAAAAATGGACATCGGCATGACGACAAGTTCCATAATTCCGCTTAGGCTATGCGTCATTAACCTACGCCTTTGTTATTGTAAGAGGTTAGCGACCGCTAGCGGTGAAAAAAATACATATTGTAGCTTTAACCATATCGACTTTCAATGCAGCATCACAATGTAGGAACCGTTCAAAAGTCTAAAGTCAAAGTCTCCAGTCTCCAAAAAATCAATTTTTTTAAAGAATTAAATACTTGCAGTGTATGTATGTTATGTTATTGTATAAACCTTTTTGAATATTACATTTATTGTTATTATTATTTTTTTTTAATCTTTAAAAATATATATTTTGTGTGGACAACTAAATTGGAACTCAAGTGTGGAATCACCTAAAGAGGTGACTCTCAGACTGGCCTGTAAATAATATAATGAGAAACTGAAGTGGATCGTATGTTTGCAGTCAATCCCCTTCTCTAGCTTGCAAAAGCCTTGAGTAAACCTGTAACCACGGTGACAGTACACAATAGTAAGCAATGAGACCTTTTATGGCATCTTTAAGAATAATTTGTATTCCAAACAGTTTGGCATTTCAAGCAACTCCTGGTGTTTTCATTCTTTCAGATGTGTGTAAAATTCTGTGGGTTTTTTTTGTGTGTGCAGTTTTTTTTCTTTTTTTTCTTCACTATATTCCCACCACCTAACAGTTTTATCTCACTCTCAAACACAATACACCCTTCTCTGCCTTTTTTTTATAACCGGAGAGATGCTGACAGCCCTAATGTCAGTGATTGACAGCAAAGAATAAACCACGAAGTGCATGCTAATGTCACATGCATGTCAATGACTAGCTTACTGTGGTTCATACAGCATTTTATCAACTGAACTTTCTCACAAATGTTGTTGTGACAACTGAACATTTAAGTAAGTAACTTTGGTTACACAATAGTTTGTTCTCTTTATAACTGAATTGTGTATAAACATAACAATCCAAATAGGACTAACAAACCACATTATGCTGCAGTGTGAATCAGCCTCCCACTGTTTAATGACAGATGTGTCATCTGTACGGTGTATTCCTTCTGCAAATGTAATACGTTTTCTCTATCCTTCTCAAATGACTCTACATAATGCAGCTGGACTGAGAATGTCATTTGACCTTCTTTGTAAATTCAAAAGAACATTTTACCTTTTGAAGCTAGTTGGTGAAATGTCCACTTGTCAATAAAAAACAGATTTCTGCCTGAGGCATTGTGGGAGAACTGCATCTCTCTCTCGCTTACTCTCTCTTTTCCCCTTGTACTCCTAAAGGCATTTAGAGGACACTCCAATGGACAAAAATAAAAAAGTAAAATAAAATAAATAAATAAATCCTGTAGCTAGAGAGTGTCTCTTAACTAAATCTGACCAATTTTAAATCTATTTACTTGATTAATAAATAAAAAAACGTGATAAATAATGCAATTACCCCTGATCATAAATAAATGATGCTCAATTTTATGCAAATAAAATAAATAAAGCCACTTTTAATCAAGTCTATTCAATGCCCTCGCCGGCCACATTAATCTAACTTCTTTGAATTATCTTAATTTGGGGACTTTTCTCAGCAAAAATGTTTATACACAATCAATTTGATTAGTTATTGATATATGCCATTATTTTAATTAAAATCTTTAATCGATTAACAACCTATTATGCACTAAAATCATCTATAACATCTAGGCTACTACCTGTAAAGCAACAACTGTGCAATTACCATGTGGACAAACATGTTGCTGCCAAGGTGTTTGTCTATGTATTTATGTATGTATCCTTTGATGTGCTACAGATCAGGCACGTAATGAACTAACACTGATTACATAATCATCATTGAAAACTTGTTGACAGTAGCACACCGCAGCACACTATTGGTTAATTAATAGTGAAAAACACTCCTGTTGACCATGTACTGCGCAAACACTTGATAAGATGATGAGGCAAAGGACGATAATGACGCTTCATAAAAGTAATATGCACGAAATGTTCTCTTTCTGCAAATCTCTGGCAGACACACAGACACATGCACACACAGACTGAGGACAGGGATGAGGCACAAGGTCAGCCAAACTGCAGCCTGCCTGGAGCAGATGGGGCTCAAGTGCCTTACTCAAGGGCACAATGGAGGAAGGTTGTATGGTGCAGGGTCTTTCAGATACATTCTTCAAAAAAAGGTTGTTCAATGATTCTTAGATTAAGTGAAGAACCCACTTATCAAGAATATTTTTTCCCTTTATAGGGGGTACTTGAGGCTATATGGTTCTTTATTATTGGTTTTTGATCCAACGAAACATTCCTCAGAGGTTCCTTTTTCAAAGCTTGAGAGACTTAATGGAGTTCTCAGATCTTCTGTACTCAGGGTTTTTACTACATTGAAAATTAATCTTTGTCCCGCCGTTCTGCAGTACCAGTACCCGCTGATAGCCGCCTGCTTTAAAACGCTCCCTTGAGTGTTTGTGTAAGTGCTCTGTGAAGAGCGTCAAAGGTTTCTTTTTACAAAGAAAGGTTTGTTTTTGCACCTTTGAGCAATGTAGCCATACACAGACATCTCTGTTTAGCTCATGAACCCAATGGCCAATCAGATGTGTTTAGTCAGAGTTAGTCAGAATCCGCTCAAAACGGCAGGGTTTTTGTACAGCTTAAGTTCTGCACAATCTCAAATCATTTCATTATAATCAACAAAGTATAAACACAATGTCAATAAGACATTCATTGCACAGCATCATTGATTATAATGGGAGTTTTTGCAAGTGCAGCTTCCGACCGGAGGGACTTTTGCAGTTCCTAGAACCTAACGTTCCTATAACCCTTTTTTTCGCGTGTTCCGACTGGACTAAGTTGGGGATTTTTTAGTTCCTCAGACCGTTGTTCCTATAACTCTTTCAGTACCTAGTCTAGAGCGAGGACTTTTTTAGTTCCCTTTCCCTAGGTCTACGTTGATTGGTTTAACTTATAAGTCACGCCCACTGTCAACACATTTTCTTCACTGTCTGTTGCACTTCGCCTATGTAGGCTATGCTAACTCATAACTTAAGACAAACATAACGCATTCAACCAGCTAATTGCTAATGCTAGCTAAACTTACTCATCGTTTTGTTTGCCTCCTGAGCTCTGCTCTTCTATCTTCTTCCATCATATTACTTAAGATCATATTACGCTGGAGCCTTCTTCTTCTGTGTTTCTCTGTACAGAACTCAAGCATGGTCTTTAAACGCTGCCGTTTGTACTCCGTTAATAAGGTGCCGGCAAGGCAGAACAGGAACATTGCGATAGCCTCCTCCGTGTTGGTTTGT
This sequence comes from Semotilus atromaculatus, assembly GCA_031834385.1. Classification (NCBI taxonomy): domain Eukaryota; kingdom Metazoa; phylum Chordata; class Actinopteri; order Cypriniformes; family Leuciscidae; genus Semotilus; species Semotilus atromaculatus. The sequence continues at coordinate 17,279,039 of JAULUF010000023.1, read as the reverse complement.
TGTTGTGTGGCGCCACCGCCGTGCTTACGTCACTCCCTTACCCCTCCTACCAGTTCCTATGGCCACTTGGCCAGTGCGAACGCAAACAGCAAAACCGAGTTTGGGGGAGAGTAGTTCTTAGAACTGTTTAGAAGTGGACAGTTCCTATAACTAAGTTCCTGTAACTACTTGGTCGGAAAGCGGCTTTTGTGTTTATACTCACGTTGAACTTTAATTGTAATTAACAGCTTCAGAGATTATAATGGCAGCGATCTTTGCTCGCTTTCTGTATATAATATATATTCTTCATGCTGCTAACTACACACTGCAAAGTTTCTGGATTGACAACCGTATTTAAAACAGCAATTATATCCGATTGACAGGGTTAACCACAGCAATGGATGGAACAAAATCTGATACTGTATGTCAAATGTGCATTAAGTCTTGGAGTGCAGGTGCAAAATAATTGACCTGCCAATTGACCTTGCCATGATGTTTTCATATCAGGGTACCAGCTAACAATTTTCAGCTCAAAACTCCCTTTCAGACACCAGCGAGTGTTTGAAATAACTTCTGATTGGGATCTGATGGGGATTCTGTTCACCGTATGAGTCAGAAATATATTTATATCCGATGCTAAAGACTACTTAAGCAAACACTTGCGATAATAAGTACACATATGATTATGGAAAATACCAGAGACAGCTTGAAGAAAGTAGACAAATCATGTGATTATAATCGTGTATTTATTTAATTTCGTGTTTCATCTGTCTCTTCCCTGTGCCTTTGTTGATACCAGACTAAAGCATCCGGATATGGTCGTAAATTATATATACTCCGCTTACTCATAAAACTCCTGTTTTCTGTCTGTGAGCTCCCTCTGTTGCTCTGGCTGAAAGGATAACAGTATAGTGATACAGAAGAGACCGCTCAAACCTCTTCTGATCGCATAGTTTAGTGAAAAATTAATAGAAACTATCATTCTTTCTAAGGAATGTGACAGACATATGGTTTTTAATCAATATTTTTCTATATGTGTAAGGCTTTGGACTTAACCTTAATGGAGCTTTTTTGTGCATTCCTATGATTACAAATAAATGGAAGCAGGCGCGACTGAATAAGTGTGTGTTCTTTTTTTATGCAAGCTAATGATAAATGATACCAGTTTGTTTCAGAATTATTTATGTGCACTCCTGACACAAATTAATAAATTACTGTCACTGTAATTTTTTCTTATTGTAAATCATTGGTCAAATATCGATGCTGGAATCTTAAACGGTAACTAAACACTAAAACAACTTTTTTTAGTTAATGATCTGTTAAGAATGGAGCTTCATAAATGCTGTTCATTGATTTGAGTAATTTTTTTTACAATTGGGTATAAAGTGTTTTAATTTTCAAATATATGGTGTAAAAATTTTCACCTTTTTGTTCACGTTCACCTTTTCGACGTAATTGCGTATTATAATTGCGTCACAAACGCGCATCACAGAACAGAGCAAGGCAAGCATTTGTGCTTATAAAACTTAAACTTTTTTATTTATTTTTTAAATGACCGATCGTTTCGCTAGATAAGACCCTTATTCATTGTCTGGTGTCGTTTAAAGCCCTTTGAAGCTGCACTGAAACTGTCATTTGGACCTTAAACCGTTTGGGGTCCATCGAAGTCCATTATATGGAGAAAAATCCTGGAATCTTTTTATCAAAAACCTTAATTTCTTTTCGACTGAAGAAAGAAAGACATGGACATCTTGAATGACATGGGGGTGAGTAAATTATCAGCAAAAGTTTTTTTTAAAGTGAACTAATCCTATAAGTCTTCAAGGAAAGATGAAACGTTTGCTTCTGTCATGCTCATTTGCGGTCTAGCTGTCTAGCTAGTTTTCAGTCAGTTAGCCCAATGCTGGTGAAATGGTGAGATTGTGAGACATTGTTATATAGAGGATGTTAAGGGTGGGATTTAGGGTAGTGGTATGACAGTGGAAATGCAGCTTGATGTTGGTCTATTGGCCCCGCCCGGCACATTGTTATCCCTGGCCTGACAGTGGAAATTAGGGGTGGAGCCGAACCCGAATACGGTATTCGGAAAGGCACAAATAACGTTTTTTTTACGAATACTTATTTTGAACAAATACTTTAAAAATTATTTGTATTTGGGAACAACAAAAAAAAATTATATCAAAAAGCTGTTTCCTCATGAGACCGCAGTGCATGCCCGGATGAGTGAGTTCACACCAGACGCGAATAGAGCGCATAGACTGTGATAGAGCATCTGGCGCGAGTGATTTCAGGTCAATGCAAAGACGCGTTACGCGCGTGACGTTCAGGAAGAGGTGACTGACACAGGCTGCTCCACACAGCAACAGAGAGGCAACAGGCTGAGCGAAAAAACACTTAACTGCATCACTATTTTTGTTGAATAGATTTTTTTAACTTTATAACTTTCGGGAAGCGGAGTTTGATCGGGAGATTATTCCATTACGCTGCATTATTGACGTCTCTGCAGTCGGGTGCTCATGTTCGCTCTGTTTACGTATCGTTAGCTCTGTAATTTAGACAATAGGCTGTTGACAGAGTAATGTTAACGTTCGGTTAAGGGTCTGTTCACATATTGCGTCTTTTGCGCGCTCAAGTTCGTTATTTCAAATGTAAGCGCGCGGTATGCACGCTCATAATGGAAGCGGCGCGCTCGTTTTTTCCAAGCGCGTCCACGCCGCATCCAGATAAAAACATCTCAACTTTTCAGAATGCCGCAAGCGCACCGTAGGTCACGTGACAAGAACCAACGGAGAGCGCAGCTGATGGTTGCTTAGCAACGACAGACGCCGGAGCGCAACCGCCCTAGCGCTTTCTACGCGTTTTAGGCGCTATATGTGCATGGCGCCTAAAAAGGTTAAAAACATTTTTTTATTAGTTGTTGGTTTAACCATGGATTACATGTTCATTGCTGGATTTATGGAAAACAGCAACCAAAATTGCATATACAGAATGATTATAATGGATATAATTAAAGAATACTTGCACTATAACGTAAATTAGAAGTGTAACACACAAAAAAATTGATTTTTATGCCTATTTTGAATTTTACTCGAATACAAATACAAATACTTTTCCACCCTCAACAAATACAAATACAGATACAAATACCGTCTGCTTTGCACACCCCTAGTGGAAATGCATCTAATTGTTGACATACAGGAAAAGTACAGAGCTTAATTTGGTAATTTTGCAGTTTTTGATGAGAAATTTTGAGAAAGATTGTTTGAATGCATACTGAAATCTGACTTTTGTTGAAAAACGGTCTGAGCCACTGAGATCTCCTCTGAAACTCGTGAGGTTGTACATGTGATATTACAGGGGTCTTTTTGACAGGAAGGAATGAGAAATGAGACTTAAGCAATCGTCACCTACATTTAATCTCAAAGATGTCTGGAAGTAACAATTGAGATATTAAAGAGATCTCATTTGCGATATTTCTCTACTATGGGCAAACTTGACAGGATTTAACCCTCTGGGGTCAAAAAATTTTCACACATAGCAGCAAAATAGACTTAAAATACTCCGTCATTTTTTGTCATACACACTTAAGAAATATGAAAAAAATGAACTGTTAAATGTCTACTTTTTTATGGGTCCACTTCCAATCGAAATAAAACATTGTACTTTTGTAAAATAAAGAAAATAAACAGGGTGTGCTTTCTGCCTCTCCGTCTCCGTGAACTTTTTTTCTGGAGCACGTCTCTAAACTTAAACAAAACTCAGCGAATATTATTCACTCAGGCATGAGCAATATATCTTTATAATCATTTAAGTGTGTACTTTTAAATTATCTAATTCAAAACTAAAACAAATATTCTCTGTTTATGAAATCTATTTAAAAAGAGAGAAATGTCAGTCGTTCTCATTTCAGCTAATTATCTTTTAATGTGACCACGCCCACAGAGAGCGCGCGCTATAGAAACGCAAATGATCTGAGGCAAGCCATGCAAACTGTTAAGACCCCCATATCAGCTGGATAAAACACATCAAGTTGAACAAGAATCGTGGACTTTACCTCGTTTTGCTGCGCTCTGAGGAATAATACTATCGTCCTAATCCTGGAACAATTTACCTCAGAAGTGCTGGTAGTTTCATTACGAGGAGCAACGAATCAAGCTGATGTAGTAAGTTATTTATTCTTAAGAGCTTTGTTATAATCGCGATATTGATAGTGTCTGTCAACCGCAAAAAGACATATGAATTGTGTGTCTGTGTGTGAATGATGAATGAAAGGCACAGACGCACGCGTGCTGTTGTTTACAGCTGTACAGCGTGCATCTCACACTCGCATAAACACGATATGTAAAAACAGCCTACTGCCACATTAAATAAGCTTTTGTTCGCCAATTTCTGCTTATATATCACCCTTGAAATACGTATACTTTTTACAAAGAAAGATTACACTTGAAATATTGTTAGAATTGTAATCTTTTTTTGTTGTGTTTTATTAGTGACAAATTTGGGGAGAGGATACATATTCCAAAACTTGCTGAAAATACAGTATGAGAATTAACTGCACAATTACTAGAAATGTTTACCTTGGATATTATACAATTTGCATGCATAAAAAATATGTGGATAAAGACAAATGTCTTTCAAGTTGTTTCCAACTCTAACTTTGAACCAATTCTGTAGAATTCTTCAGAATTGGTTCAAAGTTAGAGTTGGAAACATCTTGAAAAACATTTGTCTTTTTCCACTGGGTACCACAAGAAAGTGCGAGGACAATATATATATATATATATATATATATATATATATGTGTGTGTGTGTGTATATAGCTTCTTTTGTCCTCGCATTCTTTGGTACCCAGTGACACACCTGTGTGAAAGGCTAATTATGCACTCATTATGCAAGGCCATTGTCCTCTTAGGTGAGAATCACGCCCACTCAGGTGAGAATCACGCCCACTTGCATATTGCCTTCACAGACAAAAAGTGTCTTAAAAAGTTTAAATCAATGTATTGTTTTGTGTAAATGATTAGGCAGGATGATTTTCAGATCATTTTGAAGCAAAAATTCTAGGCAACAACGTCCATTAGTCAAAAATATTGTGGACACATGTTTAGTGAGTGTTTTGTGGCCTTATTTCAGAGGCTTTAAGTTTTAGTTTTTTCAATAACCATGCATAAACAATATTCTTTCAAAAATACAAACATGTACATACACAATGCTCACATATTATGGTAGCCCTGTTTGTGCTAAATAGAGTGCAATGACAACTTTGCCATTAATATGTCTATAAGCAACTGAAAAAAACACAAATGTCAGGGCATGTCAAAACATCTCAAGGACCTCAAAAACCCCTTAGACCCCAGAGGGTTAACAGGAACCTTTATTTTTAAGAGTGCAGAATCTCACCACTTTGTTTCTTAACCTGCTTTTAAAAAAATAATGTAAATGTACTGACATACAGTTTGGTAACAGAAAAGTGAGAAATGCAATCCTGCCTGAACAGACACAGTATGGAAGTGAATCATAAGGGGTGATCAGTCCCACACACAGCTACTGTGGCCCAGCGCTTTGAACAGCTACACATTTCTACATCTAATCCTACGCCAGGCAGTCTTTGATCATGCGATAACTGCTAGACCATTATGACCAAACATGGAAATTCTCTAAAGTTGCTGCTGTTCTATGAAATAGCACCTGAAACAAATAAAGACACAGTCTCTGGATAAGTATTTATGTAATTTCAATGACAAATACCAAGCATTAAGGCACATCAAGCCATGCCCTGGTGCATGCTGACACATCGAGTGTGAGTTTAAACTTGCTTGTGAACCAACTTGTGAATTGTACCGATACTGTTGCAGTTATCTGTGCACAAGTAAAACACTGCTACTGTAAACGTGTTTAATGATGCAAATACCCTATACCAATTCCAAATATGGCTTTGACAGATTTATCACAATTTTCTGCTTGCAAAAACATCTAGGCTATAACTCTAGTTTTCTGCTTGAAAAAAATCCCTATATATCTATTGCTCACCAAGTCTGCATTTATTTGTTCAAAAATACAGTAAAACCAGTAACATTGTGAAATATTTTTACAAAAAATAACTTTTCATAGAAAACAGTTCAACAGTTCAGAAATCATTCTAGATGCTGATTTGGTGCTCAATAAACATTTCTTATGTTGAAAACAGTTGCTTAATATATTTGAGGAAATGTTGATAGATTTATTTGAAATAGAAATCTTTCTATTTCTTATTTTCTATCAAGAAAAAAAAATTCTTACTGACCCCAAAAATTTTGAGCGGTCCTAGCAGTGACTTAATGTTTTCAAAGGCAACTTAAGCTGATGTACATAAAAGATCAGATTCAACATATTAGCATAATCTCCCAAACATTCATTGTCTGTCTTTATATGTGAGTCTCTCACACTCACACACACAAAAAAAGCCTATGGCCTAAGACACATCTGAAAAAAAACACCAAAAAAAACCTTTGAATTAGGAGGTTACTGTTTCACTCAAAATGATTTAGCCTGTGTGTCTACTTCACTATACAGTATTCATAAAGTTAGTGTCGCACAAAACGCATAAGTCTGCGGAACAGGGATTCTAAACTTAGACCTTAAAAGCTGCTTTCAAAGGTTTTTCAAGTTGTTTCACCCGTTCTTCTCCCAAATAGACTGTCATTTTCAGTGAAGGCAGCACTAAGAGGGAAAATGACCTCATTCGGTCCTGAGCACAGCCACCAATCTCCATGTTAGCCGATTGTCCTTTACAACCCGGGGGAAAGAAGCGGCGAGAGGAATAGGAAGAAAGAAAATAAGAGAGGACGAGAGAGACATGTTGGTGGTCTGCCAGGGAGAGGGATCCTTTGTGTAGACCCTCTCTTCTGATAAACCCTGAAGGAAGAAAGATAGAGAAAGAAAATAAAAGAGAACAAGAAAGAAAGAGAGATGCAAGTGTAGGTGCGCCATTGTGACTTTATTGTGGTGTCTGCTTGAAACACAGCAATACATCACACAAAATAATGAAGGACAAGTTTATTTTGGCATTTACAGGACTTTCACTTAAGCAGTTGTGATCCTTCCTTAGGGGCATTTGGGAACACAGGTAAAGTGTAAACAAGAGCTGGATCAGGATTTTAAAATGGCACAGAATGCTGTTCTAAGCTAAATAAAGACTGACAACTATTTGACGTATAAACATCCAAACTTTATTTTCGTGCTATAAATATTTTAAGAACAGATACACTACCATTCAAAAGTGTGGGGTCAGTAAGATTTTTTTACTTATACGATTCATTTAATTCAGCAAGGATGGATTATATTGATCAAAACAGTGACAGAAAATACATTACAACCAAAAACCATATTTCAAATACTGTAAATGCTGTATCTTTAATCATCAAATAATCATGGAGGGAGAAAAGCATCATAGTTTTCACAAAAATATCAAAACGTAAAAATTTTCAACATTGATAATACTAAGAAATATTTCTTAAGCACCAAATAAGGATATTAGAATGATTTCTGAAGGATCATATGACAATGACTGGAGTAATGAACTGAGCCAGTGCAGCGAGTTCTATTGTAGCTGACATCATCAAACTAATGTCACGGTGACATCAGCAAAGTGTCTTATAAGCTTGTTGGGGGATGAGTTGGCTTTCACCCTTCAAGTGTTTTTTTATAGGCACTTACTTGACACAGCTGATGACATCATATGATCTAATGTGCCTAGTGCAACCTCAGTCTATTGTTAAATGAAGAACAAGAAAATTTGAGGGTGTGTGGGAGATGGATAAGTGAAAAAGAAAAGGACTCTGCATGTGTGCACGTCCGCCTGTAAGTGTATGTTACATATTTAATTAATGCCAGCCCCTCTATTTTGTTCTCTTCTCCCACAATGCACCTCTCTAATATAGATGGGATAAAAACAGCTTCAATGGGGCAGAAAACAGCTTTAGTGTTCAACTCTTCAGCCCTGGCTCTCTTTCCTTCTTTTGCTCCTGTTTTCCTTCTCCCTCTCAAGCACACCATATAGACCCTAAACGCATAAGCCCAGACCTCATTCCAGAAACTGAACATGCGAACCACATAAAGCAGCTCATAGAATATTCAGTCCTGCCCCCACAGTGTGTGTTAGTGCTCCCTGCCCTTTCTTTCCCACATGGAAGGCGGAAACATGGTTAAAAAGATTCGTCCCCGCGCCTTCATTTTTAATAACGTGAGAAGGAAAACCTGGGTTTACAGCGGAGCGAAGCATCCTCCAGGACCCTCACATACACGCTCTCAAAACACACTTACGCACCCCCACGAGTGCACCGCAAAAAGACATGCAGTTGAACTTGATCAAAGCAGCCCAAGAGACAAAGAGGTACAAGAGAGGAAGGATGTATAATACTATAGAGAAATAAAGGCCATTCTGAAACATTTTAAAGGGATAGTTCACCCAAAAATTCTGCCATTATTTTTAAGACATTCCAAACCTAAAATCTGTCATTTTTTGTCCATGGATCACTGAAGAATACATTTTGAATAATCTTTACGTGGTCCTGTCCAACTCCTACTTGTTCAAATCTCTTCTTTTGTGTTTCATGGGGGGAAAAAAACAGCAAACAAGGGTGAGAAAATAACGACTAAGTTTGGGTAACTAATAGAGCCCGACCGATATATCGGCGCGCCGATTTTATCGGCCGATATTAGGCATTTTCCTAACTATCGGTATCGGCCTTTATAATGGCCGATAAATGAATATTTAAAAAAATGCGGTGCGGTGATTCATGTAAGGGTGGCGCTGCCAATAAAGCACATAAAAGCTGTCACAAAGAACTGGCAAAAGTAATGATTGTGAATACATCAAATATAGCAAGGAGACGTTTTAATGTTTTATTAATAAACAAGTGTTTTCAGTCAGTGTTGCTGCAAAGTTGACGACGCTGACTCGCGATCTTCAGTGAACACGCCAGAGAGAAATGCACATTTCATACGGATTACAGCAGAGAGCAGTCTGTCTTTCGTTTTGAATTGTTCTGTTTAAAAGTAGACATTTCAATATAGATATATTTCTGCTGAGTTTTGGTTAGCCTAATTTATGAGACGAGTTGCAGTTCACACGCCGGCGACTCCGTGTCGAGATTATCTATTGTCTGCTATTTTTAATTCTTATTTATAAAATCCAGACAATTGGTTGATGAAACATTGATTAAAATTAAGATACAATTAATACAAAACGAAATTCACTTTAATGAAAGGCTTTGTGCTTTCTGTTTTGAGGTTGTGAAAAGTTTTAAAGTCTTTGAGTGCCGCTTTCAGAGCTTGTCACGTCCGTTGTTTTTTCCTCATAAATGCGAACACGAAAAATAAAATAAATTGAATATTTTATGTTCTGTTGAGAGCCAACCCTCCTTCATCCGGTGGGTAGGATGAAGATCGAAGGGTTTTAAATTCCACTTTTCCACTTTTGATTTGCGCAGCTAGTTTAATTCACAGACTTGATTTCTCTGCCAGCCTCTGTCACGTATTGTGTGAGCTTGTGATGAAAGCGCGCAGCTGAGAAGTCCTGATTATATTGTCTGCTATATTTATTTCTTATGTATTAAATCCCGGAAAATGGTTGATGAAACATTGATTAAAATGCGTTGCGCGAGCGCCAAATCTCCGACAGTAAACTGATGCCCCATTACTTTATAACGGGCGCTTTTCCGCGTCTCGGGTAAACAGCTGTTGCGCCGCGAGCAATAACGGCCGCGTCCGGTGTAGACCGTGTTCAAGCTCATTCTGCCTAACGCTAGGCTACACAAGCAATCATTTATATAATTATAACACTATGTTTCACGTTTAGTAGGCTACATTTTGCGTACTACTTAGGCTATTTAAAAATAGTATAAAAGTAGGCTACTGTAGCCTACATATGTAATTAAAAACGTTTTCATTATGATATTACTAATTTTACTTTAGTAAAAAGATCTGAGTTCTCCCTCCACTGGTAGAGATTAGAGGAATTCAGACTAAAAATAGAAGATACTATTTTACATTAAATTAATACATGATTAACTAACTGTATTTTTTCTATGTACATTTCTGAAATGCACTTTCTGTAAAGCTGCTTTGAAACAATATGTATTGTGAAAAACACTATACAAATACATTTGAATTGAATTGAATAATAAGGTTTTGTCAGTGACACTTTTGATATATTTATTGATATGTTATGTTTTATATAACGTGACTAAATTAAAAGACAAAGTCGTTAGTGAAGATTATGCAACAGTATTTAGAATATAATATAATATAAAATAACATGCAATGCAAACTAGTTTGATTACAGCTCAAATGTATCATTCTCATTCTATCATCACCCTGTCTCCATTACATATCTTTGTCACACAAGTGTTTGATCACCACATTTGAGTGATCATTGCAAAACGTTTATATATTTATTATGTTTATACTGTGTATTCTATATACAGTACCCATCAAAAGTTTGTACACACCAATAGGAAAGTGTGTCCAAACTTTTGACTGGTACTGTACTATAATACACATACATAATATTGCTACTGTATTATAATATACACATAAATAATATCGGCCGATATATCGGTATCTGGCTGTTTTTTATCGGTATCGGCATCGGCCCCCAAAAATCCATATCGGTCGGGCTCTAGTAACTAATCCGGGTGAATGTCATCATTTACTCACACTCATGTATCCAAAATACATCACTTTCTTTCTTCTGTGGAATATAAAAATATATTTTTAGAAATGTTTCAGTGTTATTTATGTATACACAATGCAAGTTAATTATAAAATAAAAATAATAATAAAACTGTTTGGTTACCAACATTCTTCAAAATATATTTTGTGTTCTGCAAAAGCAAGAAATTCATAAAGGTTTGTAAAAATGTAAATGATGTAAGCAATCTTAATTTAGGGCCTAAATATATAATCAATATACATATACATGAGAACCAACAGAATTGTGTATACCACATAATACTAGCTACTAATAATCAGTGTGATGGGTCTACTGATAAATAGTGCTACTCATAGTTAATAATGTACATAATTCACGTAAATGTTTATGCAGCCAGAGTTCACATAATTCACTTTCACAATACTCCTGACAGTATAGTAACATTATAATCAATTTGTGAAAAAAAACTCTTGACAAGACAAATATTATAAGTAGAAACTATGCTAATAGCATTGTGCATGAAAAAGTTACAATTTAGGATGCCAAACATTAATGTGCTATACAGTAGCCTACTTCAATTATATATATATATATATATAACAGGAAATTCATACATGCTTTTTTGTGCCACTGTACACTACCATTTAAAAGTATAGTAATATAGTTTTTTCAAAGAAATTAATACTTTAAATCAGCAAAGATGCATTAAACTCACAAAAGAAAAGTTACAAAAGATTTCTAATTAAAAGAAATACTGTTTTTTTCTATTCATCAAAGAATTATTCAAAGGATCCTGGAAACATTTTTACAAATAGCAATTTTAAGCAGTTTCTACAAAATATTAAGCCGCACAACTTTTTTCAACATTGATAATAATAAGAAATGTTTCTTGAGCAGCATACTAGAATGATTTCTGAAGGATCATGTGACACTGAAAATTCAGCTTTGCCACCACAGGAATAAATTACATTTAAAATGTATAAAAATAGAAAACAGTTATTTTAAATTATAATTATATTTCACAATATTCCTGTTTTTACACTATTTTTTATCAAATTGCAGTTTTGGTTAGAGTAAGATACTTCTTTCAGATCCAATACAATTTTTTGGGGTGGGGTGTTTCACTTCATTCCTGATTAATACACATTATAACTGTAAAAAGGATCTGATAGTAATTGTGATATTGTGATATCTGATGGTAATTGTGTCTGTATATTTCTAAATATATTTCTGTTTATTTCAGACTTGGAAATGCACTGTGACTGACATGTTATTGCACAGCCAATACAGCAATGGCTGTATCAGCCTGAGTATCAAAAGGAAATCTGGGAGATGATTTAAAGAAGGGATGAAGAAGTGTTATGGGAACAGCAAGCAGGGGGCCTCTTAATGTTTGAGTTTCATTCACATCAGCCCCAGCATTTGACTCCCTAAGCAGCGCTTCCCTCCTGAAGAGTCTCTTCAATTATTACCCTCCAAACTCTACAGCAGCACCGGGGCCTAATGTGTCAAAGCGAAGTTGGAGGATGTCGCTCGGAGGAAATTAGATAATGAAAAATTGGAACCTTATGAATTCTAAACACCTTTCAATATATACTTGCCATCACAAAGAACTCATCATACACACAATAAGAGAATACTGTTCCAGGGTTTTTCCTCCTGGGTTAAAAAAGGACTTCGGTGGTGGCGGATAAACATGATCATCCACACAGTAAAAAGTACGTTACCCATGTGACCTGCGAGCCCAGCACTGAGAATAAATCCAAATTAAAAAGCAAAGAAACAGTTTGAAATGTTAATTTATCTCATCCTATTTGTGAATTAAAAAATAATCACTGCCAGGACAGATCATAAAACAAATGTGCTTAGAACCATTTTATATTTAAAAAGAATGTAAATTTAAATGTTTAAAAATTAGAGTGAACAACAAAGTAACAAATTACATATTATAACATAATATAGTTATAAAAATAAAATAATATAACTGCCACTTTTTCTAAAACTCTTAAAAGTCTTAATGCACAGATCATTTGACATTTAGGGCCCTATCTTGCACCCGGCGCAAATGACTTTGTACACTGACGCATGTATCATTCGTATTTTGCACCCGCGCAAAGCGGACTTTTCCCTCCACAGACGCACGCCGGCAAACTAGAGAATGAACTTGCGCTCCCTGGGTGGTTCAGCGCAAAAAAGGAGGCGTGTTTCGGGCAAACAATCCCTGGTGCTATTTTGCAGTTCCAGAAAACAATTGCGCCACTGACCAGAAAAAAAATAGTCTAAAGTCAGTGGCGCGATGCGCGTACATTCAGATGCTATTTTAAGCGCGCATGCTTGGTCATAATACAGAGTGTGAACAACGCGCATACACTGTAGATGATTCTCTCATCTACACAGATGCATTTTCCTTTTTGCAAATTATACATTATTATAAGGAAAACTTTTTTATTATAAGGAAAAAGGAAAGGAAAATATTAAAACTCGAGGGAAATCATTGTTGTGTCCATGACGATGGAAAAATAGGCATAAAGCTTTCATATTTCCCCAAATTATTATATGCACGTATAACCGAAGCTAATTTGGGTGGGTTTGTCCCATCCCCAATGTCACTTCTCTTTCTTTTACGGCCCTGACGAGAACATCGATCTCCTCGGCTGTGAACCGATTCTGAAGTGCACCTGGTAAATGCGCCGTTATAATAGTATTGCGCTATGGAACAAGCGCACCTCGTTCATCATGCTCTTAAAGGGAATGTGATATGACGCTCTGATTGGTTTATTTCACGTTACGCCCAAACCACACCTATGAATAATGAAGCTACTTCAGACCAACCTCTTTTAAACTTGCGTCGGGCGCAAGAGTCATTTATCCCGCCGGTAAAATAGCAACAGCGCCCAAGACCCGCCCACAAAGTTACTTGCGCTTCGCGCTTGATACTTGCGTTTCAGATCGTTAAAATAGGGCCCATAGTATCAGATTGTTTTGTTCCGTACAATGCTATGGTTTTCACGGTCTATCGTATTCAATTGCTCATTTAAATACGGTTGTCAGTCCAGAAACTTTGCAATGTGTATTTAGCAGCATGAAAAATATATTGTATGCAGAAAGCCATATTCATTCGGGTCACATGACGTCACTGTAGCTTAGCGCCGCCATCTTTGCGACCGACGGTCTCAGTAATGCCTGCAATATATTGTGCAGTTGGCTGCAACAACAGCCGAAAGAGGAACCCCGAACTGGTATTTCATTCTATACCAAAAGAAAAGGATAGAAGAAAGAAGTGGTTAGCTGTCATTGGGGTCTGCACTCTCCGTTGGCTTGCGAGCTGGAAAAAACAAACTCTAGCCAGGCCAATCACATCGTGTATAGAGTCGGTGGGCTGAGCGGGCTGGGTGGGCTTATGCCTGCTGCTGCTGGGAACAGCAGCACTGAAATCATTCTTAAAAAATTAAGTTAAAGTTTTCGGAGAAGTTAAGGAAGTTCGGAGTTTTGGTTTTCAATTCCCATCTCAACTCACTAGCAGCACTGACAATCAACAATGACCAGAGTAACCCACCACAGACTGTTCACATAAAGTCACAATCGCCTTGTTTCATTTCCCTTCCTTTCATGTTCTTTCAATAGGGCAAGACTGGGGCAGATAATAATGGACAAAAGAAAACTGTGGGTAACAAATAAGGATTGGAGCCTAAAATTGAAATTTTCTCCAGGTATCTCTGTCTCTCTCTCTCATTCAAATGGGCAGTTTGGGCGGCTATACCGGGCGAGATCGGTCGCAAATATGGCGGCGTTCTATTTGTAGAGACGTAGGTGGCATCTATGAATATCACCAATATAAATCACCATTAAAGGAGAACTCCGGCCAGAAACTTCAGTTTTCGGTCGAAGTCCACAGTAGTCGATTGTCGAGTTTGTGCGTGCGATCATTGCTAACCAAGCAACAGTGGAGTTACTATCCATTTGAGCTGATATTCTCAGAACACCACACAGCACCGTCATCGGCTGACAGTCTGAGTCTCCACTGTTGCTTAGTTAGCAATGACCGCGCGTGCGAACTCGACAATCGACTACTGTGGACTTAGACCGAAAACAGGAAGTAAATACAGGTATGTGAGCTGGCTGAATTAACATCATTTTTATTAATATCTTTCACATCTACTGCAGTCAGATTCACCGTGTTCACTCTGAATAAAATCACTCACATGGCTGTGCACTTGTAATGACATATCAAGGATGTTAAGAGGCTAAAATCAGGTTTAAAACTTGCCCCATTTAAGTCAACAAGGTGCAAATTTTAAAAAGATGATAACACGGTGTAGGCAACGCCGATTTTTGTCGCTGTTCTCTGTACTTACAGCACTCCAAATTTACAAAAAAATGCAAGGTACAAAAAGCTGCAATCTTGCGCAACTCCCGTTATAATCAATAAAGCTGTGTAATGAATCTCTTATTGACATTGTGTTTATACTTTGTGTTTATACTTGTGATTCAAGATTGTGCAGAATTCATGCTGAACAAAAGCAAAAAATTGAGCGGATTCTAACTAACTTAAACACATCTGATTGGCCATTGCGTTTACGAGCTCAACAGAGATGTCTGTGATTGGCTACATTGCTCAACGCTGTAAAAACACACTGAAAATAGAAACCTTTGACGCTATTCACAAAGAGCTTACACAAACACTCAAGGGAGCTTTTTAAAAGCAGGCGGCTATCAGCGGGTGCCAGTACTGCAAAACGGCAGATATTGTCAAATTATCAAATAAATCTTTGGCGGACAAATATTAATCTTGACGACCACCAAAATGTTTGCAATGCAGGAAAAACCCTGTGTTTAAAAAATAAATAAAGCATCTCTTAAAAAGTATCTATTAACTGTACAAAACAATGCACATTGCATAAGAATTAAAACATCCAAAACATTGTCTGGTTTAAGCGAGAAACGTTCCTAACCACGACAGAATACCAGAATCCACTTAGGCTACTCTGTGGTTATTTCATCACTGTTAAAAGAGATTGTGCGTTCATCTAAAATTATCAAATCACTTTTTGGAGGGGTAGTTTGAAGTGAACTCAGCCAGATGATGCAACGGGATGACATGGCCGCCTAAAAGTTCCTACAGTTTATGTGGATGAACAATGTGTAGTAATAGCCTAATAGTCAAATGTATCCATTTAATAATATGAACATTAAAACATCCACAGCTAGACGTTTAACGTAAAAAAATGAAAGAATCAGTGAATCAACGTGCAATCATAAACTTTTTCAGCTTCAGCACTAAACTCTTTGTGGCAGATCTGTCACTAACCCGGCCACAGGTTTCTGTCACACCCACACAACTGCTATTAATTTTGCTATAAACACAGCTCATCGCCAACTTTGCAGAAACAAATAGACAGACAGAGGGACAGTGACAGAAAGACTGGCAATCCGTCAGGCTATATCTAATGCAGATGGCATGACTGATAAAGAAAATCTGCCAGGTATCTAAATTGTGTCTTGTTTAATGCCACACAGCTAGACAGTCCAAAACATGGCAGTGAATATTTGAAATGAAGCTTTCTGTTTAGGCCTTGGTGGAAAACACCTGATTGATGCCAGATATGATGAAAAATTCTGAGGTGGGTTGCTGTAAATGCCTAAGCAAAATAAAACGACAAATAAAGCGCATACAGCCAGCCAGGGAGGAATGCTTACCTTTTCGGCCATGGTCATGGCAGATCCGCCATGGATTCCCAGTATGGGCATGGAAGTCTGAGAGGAAACAAAGTCCAGCATTTGTGCCACTGCTTCCTGGTCTGTGCCGTCTCCATAGACCAGCCCGTGCAGTCTCTGTCGGGACATGAGTTCACACAGGTGTGTAAGCATGCTTCCTGGGTCCGTCTGGTTCACCTGGACGCTGAGTACAGTCACATCCAGAGGCGCACCTATCCCGCGAGCCGGACGCAGGGCTGATTCGGATACGGTGGGGGTCTGGCCCAGTATCACAGCTACACTCAGGGATGGAGGCTTCTCTGCAGCCTGCGACCAACCCAGCAAAGCCCATAAGACCATCAACCAGACTACAGCTCCCATTATTCCTGGCTTCAGCCCCTGTGAAGATGAGAAGTTTTAGAAGAATGCAAAACATGCTCAGGCAACAAATCAGGATTACTAGATCTAAACTAGACCAAAATCAGATAACGCACAGACATAAATTACATCTGGCCTATTACTTTGCACGCATGATTCAGTGAGGGGGTCTGGAAAGCAGAAGAGAAGCGTTTAAAAAGGTTAAGATGGCGTGGTACTCAGTTCAACTCCTCAATCATTTCAAGTCAATACTTTTCAATTAGTCTAAACAGTTAAATGGAACAGTGGTTCAGTTATTAGCAATTAACTCTGATGTACTGTCTTACAATATGTCAGCATGGTTGCATTTAAATGGCCCGTCTAATTGATAGGACTCTTCAATAGTTTATTACGATTCTAGGTGAAATTTGATGCCTGAATGATTCCAGATGGCTAGTGTAGCTGTCTCTTAAATTACAGTAATAATTGATGAAACCATCCACTAACTGGAGTGCATTATAACTTCATGAGTAAAGAACAGCTTACACATGGTTAAATTTAAGTGCACTGATGTCAGCGGTTCAAAGATGGTTCAATCTCAGGAGATTGAATGTACAGTAAAAGTCAACTTCAGAATGGAGGAATTCCATACCAATTATTTATCTGTTGAACACAAAAGGAGATGTATTCCTCTACAGCAGCTCTATTCCATACAACATAATGGTAAGCCCATACATACTCACAGTGGTTAAGTCAATCTGCACCCATTCCTTTTCATTTTCACTGTATGGAAAATAGCAGTGTGAACAGGTCAAAACATCTCCTTTTGTGTTACACAGAATAAACCATACATACATGGAACAACTAAAGAGTGAGTGACTGAATGATTTGAATCCTTTAAGTTAAAAAAATATAGATTTTTTCATTTGGCCTCTTTTATTAAGGTAGAGATACTCTGTCTGCTATCAAACATGCTTTGATAGCCAAATTGATCAAATTCACTCTGAACTTTTCACTCTCAGAAATGTCACTGGATACACCTGCTTCATCCCTAGAGTTCAGTCATCAGTCATTTACGCCTCCATTTCATTCACTGACTATTGGGCCACACAGCCACCAACCACAGATGAAAAAGTACTCTGATGTTGAGAATCATCTTATAATAAAATTATTTGCACTAGTCAAATATTCTGTTTCTTATTTAAGTCTGCTTGAGGATGTCATTGGCAACACACTGACATAAACAGGACATATATATAGCTTCATGAAATAGTGTCAGTTTGTCTCTTAATATACTGTAGCCTATGTGCCAGGGCATGTAATTTAAAATCAATCCTCATCATGACAAAAATCAATGAAATGAAATGAACCCCACAGTCTCTACAGCTTGAATTTGGGGAGTTTGCTTGGTGTGCTCAGCAATGAAAAATGTGATAAGAATGTGCTGCCATCAGCTTCTGCAAATACTACCATTTTATATCACCAGTCCTCAACAAAGGACAAAGCTTAATGCAGAAGCTCATAAATTCACAGCTTAACAGAAAAAGTCTTACCCTGAAAAGTTACACTGAATATATAGCAAATGATTATATGGGTAGTTGAGATTTAATAGTGTTTTCAACTTCACAAAAATATAAAACGTATATTTTTATAAGATATAATATATTTATATAAAACAAATATAATTCTATAACTAATTTATATATTTACAAATTTAATCACCTTCAATGTGACAAACTAAATACAAATATTCCATGTAGTCTCTTAATTAAAATGATGTAACAAGCCAGCATGCATAATAATAAAAGGAAAATCCCTGTGCAAAATGCTATTTAAAGTCATTTTAGATGGTGTGTATATCATGTCACACTGTAGAGGACTGTTGTAACACACACACACGTCTGGTTCGCCATCTTTGTGGGGACTCTCCATAGGCGTAATGGTTTTTATACTGTACAAAAGTATATATTCTGTCCCCTTACACTGCCCCTGTCCCTAAACCTACCCATCACAGGAGACATTCTGCATTTTTACATTTTCAAAAAACATTACTTAGTGTGATTTATACGCTGTTTTCCTCATGGGGACCGCTGGCTGGTCCCCACAATGTAGGTGATTTCAGGTTTTACTATACTTGTGGGGACATTTGGTCTGCACAATGTAATATAAACATGAGCACACACACACACACACACTCGTAGGTGTGTGTGTGTATGAACAAACACAATTAATTAAGTATACTGATATGTATTACTTATATGTTATTGCAACATCAATACATCAATGCAGGAACAGAAAAAAGTGGATGACTTATCGGCTGATGTATTATACAATTCCTCCTACAATGTCATTTTTAAATAAATGAAGCAAGACTAGTTTAACACTTGACAAACTAATAATTTATTGATGCGTTTTCAATTGTTGGCAAACACTTATTGCAGATAGCAAAAGAGGTTTTAGCTTCTGACAGCTAAAACATTTAGCTGTATTGTGAAGCATACTAATTAGTGCCAATCACATAATTGCCTAATTGCTTTTTTAATGGTTGCACTGGTAGTTTGTGAAAGTCAAAAAGTCGTGCATGCCTCAATGGATGCATTAAAAATTCCAGAGGCTGGCAACTGTGCTCTGTTGTCCCTGTAACTTTCTCATTTTGTATACTCGCTAACATCCGTAATTGGCATCCTCATCCCCAGCAAAGCATCCATGCCCTTAAGTCTAACCCGGAGTAGCACTTAGTGTTTGCAAATGTAGTGCATCAATCTGCATCTCGTTCACTCCTTCTGCATGTGCAACTGTCAGATTTGTTGGACAAACGGTAATGTTTTCAGTCACATTAGACATCACCTTCAACCTAAGCTTGCAGGATACAACTCAAGAGCAGCCAAGGTTCAAAATAAAGACAGTTTGTTTCGCTGACATACAAAACAGACCCATGGCTTTTTACGCATCAAAATTTAAGCAACGCTGCCAAAAACATCTTGCCAATAGGAGTGTTTGTACGAATGAGGTTTGAGTATATGCCTGGAAGTACCAACCACAGTTTTGATGGTCTGTCACAGGCCATATTTCATATTTCATAATTCAAAACCACAGCGTAAAAGGGCGAAGTGCAGATCGGCTCCTCAGTTAGCAGAATATCACCGCTGAGATCACTTCTCTACGCAGGCGAATGGGGAGGTTGTGGGTGGATTTCTGAGTTTGACTGTGTGGAAAGGCGGAGGGGTCAACAGTTATGAGTACTCTCAAAATAAGCACCTGCACTATGTCCTCCTCCCCCATCTATCTCTTTCTCTGACCAACACGTATGCGCATATATTCTTCTGTTTAAGGCCTAAACATATTCTTCCTAAATATTCTAAAAAATATTCTGAAATATACACTTCTAGCCATGCAAGCTTACGAAATTTGTGGAAAACTGCAGTATCGCTGACACTACTGTCTATTATGCTTTATTTTTAGTTTTCTCTCACAAATACTTTCATGCCGAAGCAACAGTTTGCAGGGAATCTTGCCATGCAAGTTTAAAGTCAGTATGTTTACAGCGACTTTAATTTTTAATTGCACTACATTTTGAAGGTAACTCCATTGCCCCCTTGAGTCCTGAGGTTTGTTACCAGTAAGAGAGCACATTAAAAATGTTCAACAGGGCATTTCATTGGTCAAGTGTTCATGTCTATGTTTGAGTACTTGCGTAAATCATTTTTCTAGCCTAAAGCGTAACAAGAGTTGTCTCAATATAGCAAATATAAGAATGCATTGCTGTATGTCTGGGTGTTCAGTTAAGGTCATTTTTTCAAGATGTGCATAAGTGTTTCTTTACATGCATGTGTGGGTAGAGAGGAGGCGGTTTTGAAATATTTCAGCTCCTAAATGTATATCCTCCATAGCAGGAAAGACTATTTCAGGCCTGGTCCTGTAAGCAAGAGGAAAACATCAAAAATGTGCTTGGACAACGTGACTGCACCCAAATCTGCAAGTCCCTCATTCCCCATTTAGACTGAACCCACGAAACAACGGCGCCCCCTGTCGAATCTCCCTGCCCGCCGGTTCACACCTATTACTAAACGTTCAATATTTAAAACGTATCTTACCTTGCGTGTCACGAGGTGTCAGTGAAGAAGACTCGCCGTGGTTGAAATGTGCCATCTGTGAAACTGACCGGTGTCTTGTGAATGTTATCCACGAAGATTTCCTCACAGAGAAGGCGCGTTTCTCGGCGCATTTTTTTTCCCCAGACCTTCGGCGAACCACCTTGACAGGAGCTTAAGTATTCAATGTTCTGAAAGAAAGTCAACCAAAATCCTTACACTATGTTAACAAAAATGACAGAACTCATTATTTAGTGTATTTCAATAACTTATCGCTCGTGGGCAAACTGATCTGCGTGGAAGCGTAACGGTCCCCCGCACAGAACCAAGTAACCTCTGAGACTGAATACAATACCATATAAGCGTGTTTTGAAGAATACCCATTAGTGAGTTTCTAAGGTATATAGTCAGCGATGCAGAGGTGAGACCTGGTGTGTTTAAATAGCGGCCGGTGAGGTATTCCCCTCACGCGCGCGCGGGGTTTGTCTCTATGTAGGGCGCTCGCTCGCGCAGCAGGTGTTGCGCATCAAGGCGGTTGAAATAATTTCTCCCGTCACGAAAATAAACCGACGATTTTGTCAACGGCAGGATCCAAAGACTAACGTTACCATTTGAATGAGAGAGCTAAGTCGAACCCACATTTGGTAAGGATATTAATATGTGAATACTAGGGTCTTTGATGTTTTATTGAAAGTAAAAAGAGAACAACTTACCTAATATCCTGGGTACACATTTCCAAAATACCAGTCAGGAATTACATCGTGTCCTCACTCGTCATCGTATAACCTTGCTCTTTTTCTTTATAAACAAATCCGTCAAGTTCAGCGCTCTTAACGGCGTAATTCCACCAGTGCCCTTGTGTTTACCGTGTCCATTTCTGGCATAGGTTCACCAGAAAAAGGAAAGGAAAATACGTTCAGTGTTTTAGTCGACATAAAACGACCACATGGATTGTTCACCCTAAATATGTATGTTATTTATTTGAGAGTCTCGAGCGCTTTCCGCAGAGGAACAGGTCCGCGTGCCTCTGAGGGGATTCCGTCAATATCGCATCCTTTTGGAGAAAACTGCAACACGCCGTATTCGGACGTCAAACCGTCGATAGCAGGGATGAGATCTATTTCAGATATAGATTCCTCTGCGACACCATCGACTGAACTAGAGACATCATGGCAAACTGTCGAGCGCGTGTACGCTCCTTAACATCTCAGCGCGGAATTGAGACTGTACTGGCCAATATGCCTCCCACGCGCTCCGCGCCAAATTCAACTAAATTCTCTTCTCTTACCACCTGTAATTAAACGTAAACATATACGTTTTAGAGGGGTATATACACTGATTTTCTGTCTGTAAACGCAGACGGACTGAAGTATCTCTTATCTGAGGAAAATAATTTGGTTATGCTCGCTCGTTCATATTTCCACCCAACTTTACAGACCATTGCTCTCAGACGCACACTCCATGAATCAAGTAGATGTTAGACACTCTCTCTCTCTCTCTCTCTCTCTCTCTCTCTCTCCATATCACACACATGAATAAAGACAGTCAAATGATAATGAGCGCCATTAACAGTCCCTGCGCATGATGGGCGCGTCAAAACTGTGGAAAATTCTCAATCACACGACGCCTCAGTAAACAACTCATTTTCCCTCTCGATGTTGCAAAACCATGTCCCGACTCCCATCCACTGTCGCTTCCACGTGTTAAAGAGAGCAAAACAGTTCAACGAACCGACTCCTGTCTGTCTCAACGAAAACGCTGATTTTGGGCTTGCTCCGTTTGCGCCAAAATTGGTGGTTCGTTACTCAGACGCTCCCATCTGTGTAATTTCCCTGTAGGAAATCCACGGGAGCCGCTATGATCCCCAACTCGTGCAATTAAATCAAATGATTTTATGCTTTAAGATCATTTACCCAGTCAAATGAAAACTGCTTGACAAGTCTATTTAAAGTCTTTTAAACTTCATATGACACTGTGGACAAGTATAGATATACAGAAGGCAAGTTTCCCCTCAGATTTTTGAGACAAGAAGATTTTAAATGCAAATATTTGTATAATATTTTTATTTTTTTAAGAGAAGTGTTTGTCTTCTGGCGCTGTACAAAAACGTCCTATATTAATTATTGATTTAAGATTCGCAAAAGTTATTTTTCCTAAGTGAAGTTACCATGGTTACTAAACAAATTAAATTGGATTTTGAGGATGTTTCTGGCATTCAGCCCCTGGTTATGTCTAACCCCACAAAACCTCTGCCAGCACCACAGAAAGTTCATCAACTTTATTCTGCACCTATTCTACATTTAGCCTAATTGCATTATTCCTTTAGCTGTCAATTGGTATAATACTCTTATGTTTTAACACATTTTACATTGAAATTAATGTCAGGACTACCACTGGTACCCCCTGAACAAAACTAATTACACAACATCCTTGCATAGACATTTAAAAGAGAGATAGCTAAATCTTATTTCAAATGTTTAGGTCAGTTTAATTGATTTTTGAAACCATTGGTAGCACTTTATACTGCTATTCAACAACACAGTCCAGCCAGCCTACTATTTTATGTTTACCAGAAAACTATATTTGAATATGATGTAACAAACACTACAAAACCATTTAACAAACACACAGGCATGCTTACACAAGTTATATGCCTCAGGAACATTCCGTCTTGCTGTTCGTCGTTACAAGCATTATAATGACCCATCTAAGTCGACCTTTATATACTAATTCTTATTTAGAAATTACCCATTTTGACAACCTGCATTGATTACACTGATTTTAATGTACTGCTGAATATAAGCATGCAAACCTCTATAAACTAGTTTTGATGCATCTAAACTTATACATTCACATATCATAATGCATTGCTGCTTTTTGTTACCCCCAGCGTTTTTTGTCTTCCTCAGCTGGCCAATCATGTTTCAGAATAGGCAGGAAAAGGACTTTTTACAGTCCACTGAACAAATTTCAAGATGATAAACTTTACCATTTGTAACAGCAGGTCCATTGTGATTATCCATGTCTGTGCATCTAAGTTTGGAAACCTATGCCCATTATCTGCTTGCTTGAGCAAATAATGCAAATTCATTGCTCAAAGGGAACTCTGATTTGCTTTGCCAAGAAAGATTTTCCTTTTCTTTTTTTTCAGTCTATACATGATCTCATATAGAAAACATCAGAACAGCTAAAAGTTGTTAAAGAATTTACAGCAGCAAAATCTAAAATCTGAAAATAAGCATTCTTGTGGCTCAAACAGTAGAGAATGAAGCAGCGCTGCATCTAATAAAAATGAAATACGTTTTCTGGAATGTATTTCTGCTAACCATTCAATTCATTCATTCAATGTCTAATTAGAAAACACAGGTTTGTTTGTGTAGGTATGGAAGAAGTATTATAGCTCCAGAGAATCTGTAACAATTATTAAGAAATCTTTTATATGAATCACTCAAATACAACCACTTATTTGTGTGTATAACGCAGAGTTAAACTGTGTCAAATTAGGAGTTATTTGCTTATTAAATGAAAGGCCCAGAACTGACTTGAAAGGAGTAGCAGGTAATTATCCAAAAAGCTCATAAAGAAACAATTTTACCACTGAAAACAGATAATACATTTGAGAAACTTTCTTCAAAGGAGAGAGCTATGCACAAATGACATGCTTTGGCAACCGGCACAAGCTCACGTTGACTATTAAGATTCTCCATTTCCGACAGTTTAGATTTACACAACACATCATTACATTTCCTTCATCTCACATCTACAAACAAACATCTGCTTATAACAATACATTTGAATTCCAACGCAGACTAAATAAGCCAAGTTAGAGCATAATACAGCCAACAGCAACATATATGCAAAAATATGCACAACTACATGAATAAATAAGGGAATTAAGAAATAAAGAAGAACTGGAAGAGAGGTTAGCACGAGTCTGTCATGAGCACAAAAAAGTGGGAAAATTCTGTCTCCATGGTAACCCAATTTTCAGTGTCACCACTTTTGTTACCAAACAGATCATGCTACATTACATAAAACACATACTCACACCCCCCTTCACACACAGACAAATGTGCGCACACACTCATGCATTCACTCAATAGAACAGCAGTGATTGCATGACAGTTTTAGCTTTGACTTTTGATACACAATAATCTCCAAAACAGTCATCTTGTCTAATTAGACTTTTCTTTTATTAAAACTAATCCTAGAGCAAACTTTTCAGTCTTAACACACCACTATCCCACAACAAACATCTAGTGTTAGTGAGTGATTAAAAGCAAAACACTAAGACAGAATTTACTCTATAGTAATGAAAATTTGAATTTGTCATTAGAATAAATTAACCCTAATCTTAGTCCTTATGCATCCATTTACATACACAACATACAAAAATAAAAGCCCTGATGCACATGCTTGTTTTCACACATACAATGAAAATGACATACTGCACATAAGCTCAAGGTGTGTTCATAATTTCTTTAAATTTATCTATAGCCTTAGTTTGAAAAACATTTTTGAACCAATCTTCATCTAATTCAGAGCAATAAATGAATAATGCAGAAACTCAATGATCCAATCACTCCTGAAAGCTTAAAAATGTCTAAATTCATTTGTGATGCAATTTTGTTTTTAACAATTCAATTCATTACATTGTTTCCTTCAATGCAGTCTGATACCATATATCATGTGGAAATTGTGTTGAATAATGACTGCAGTACTTTTACAATGCAACTTTAAACAAATAAGCAAGAATACATATTTTACTCAGAGGTCATCTCAGGCCAACACTGATACAAATTAAATAACAAACACATACTGTACTACATATAGATGACAAAATTATAGAGGTTTTCCAAACGTCTATATATTCTATATCCAGCACATGGTCATTACATGAATCTGAATTCTCATTCTGCATTCAAAATAGTGAGCTTTGTGGCTATTGCAGATTAGTGAAAAAAAATTTAAACTGAAAGCATATGTATAGCAGACGACTTCCTGTTGTTTTTTTCGGGTTAGTATATTTGAGACCCTTATCACGTTTCTGGATTTGTCTGAATTTTGTCCCATATATAAAACATCATCTTTATGATAGGCCTACTGTTCTGGCAAAGAAAAATGACAGCTGGTCAACATACTTACAGGATAATTTCCTTTTTGACGGGGTAATTTCAGTCAGATGATCCGATTAATGAGATGAATGAGGAGAGAATTTGAAGGTTCTTCTGAATACCAATGAGCAAGGTGTACACTATTGCAAAAACTGCAGCTGGAAGATGTTATGCTAATTTTTCCAGCACATAAATCCTCCATAACATCAATCAAACATACAAGAGAGTTAAGCAAAGGACATACCACAGCTTACAACAATAACCTCTTTAAGTATATAAACCTGTAGTGATTCAGTATCTTACTATTGCAGTGATTTATTTGCTATGCTAATGGTCATTTTCAATGTTGCAGCGAGTTAAATGAGCAAAATAGTACAATGCTAATGCAGTAATCAAAGTAATAATGCAGGCAGAGTCAAAAGCAATTACATAAGACAAACTAATCCAAATAAAGTAAAAACATGAATACAACAAACTAATATGCCATTGAAGTGACTCAGAATTTCGTAATAGCAATATCATTAGCCTACTTACAGGTGACTGTAGAGCCAGGCTACTTAAACATACAAGCAGTAAACAAAACAAAGGTGCGTTCAATTAGATGGTAGGATTCAGAAGTGGGAGACCTCTAGTGGCTGGAGGAGGGAACTGCAGGATCTGAGTAAACGGCATTACGCAATTATCAAGCGAAAAACCCTGGAGCCAGCCAATCGCTGTGAGGTTCAGCTACAGTAGTGGTGTCTGTTTTTTACCATTTAAAATATGCAGGTTGTGCCGGAGTTGTGCTGTTTTGAATGTAGTACTTGTTAAATCATATTTACACAGTGGATGCTTTGTAATTGTTGTATGTTAAATATTGCAGCTTGGATGCTTTCATTGTGATTATTCTGGCTGTTTACAAAAGTTTCTAAAATTGTCTGGGCATTCAGAAAAAAAATTGATTCTTTTCAACTGTAATCGCTTGTGTCTGTGATGATTACATTGTCCATATGATAGCAATTACTCTAGTTTAATGCGGGGCATCTTCGTAGTGAGGTAAAATGACGCATATGAGATATTCTAATCGTAATAATTCCTTTCTGGCTGATTTGATTTGATATCAGGTTAGAATTGTTTGAGATAATTGCGCGTTAGGCCTACTCTTTAGTCAAAGGACACATAGGCCTACTACATCAATAATATAAACCATAATCAGCTATTCAACTGCTGTGTCAAGATAATAATGCAATGTAAAAATAGAGAGTATGACTAATAAAAGTTATATTTACATTAAGATAAACCATAAACATGTTCACTACCGTTCAAAAGTATTATCTGTATACATTTTAATTTTGAAAGAATTAATAATTTTATTCAACAAGGATGAATTTAATTGATCAAAGTTGACAGTAAAGACTTTTAAATTGTTACAAAACTACATTACATTCTTATTCCAAATAGCCTAAATGTTGTTCTTTTGAACTTTCATAATAATGAGAAATGTTTCTTAAGTATCAAATCAGCATAGAAAGATTTCTGAAGGATCATGTGACACTGAAGACTGGAGTAATGATGCTGAAAATTCAGCTTTGCCATCAAGAATAAATTACATTCTAAAATATATTAAAATAAAAATACAGCTATTTTAAATTGTACAAATTTTTCACAATTTTACTGTTTTTATTGTATTTTTGATCAAATAAATGCATTCTTGTTGAGTGTAAACATCTTATTACAGAAACATCAACTCAGACCCCAAACTTTTGAACTATAATATGATTTTATCATTCACTATATTTAAATTTTATAATTTTCATTCTACTTTTGATGCGTTTGGGTGATTATAATAATTAGAATTAGATAATAATGATAAATTGTGTCTGTGTCAGATACATGCTATTTAAAACTTCTTAAATTTAATCTTTAATCTAAAACTTTTATCTTTCTTTCTTTCTCTCTCTACTTCAGCTTAAAAGTGATGTGTGTAATTTTTTCAATGTTAAAATACTTTCTCCTGTCCCAGCTTAATGTGCAGAGACAGCTATAAATGAGCCATTCATGGTTGATTTCCCTAAGAGTAAAGGCTGTGGCTCTATTTGTTTGAGCCAGACTTCCTACCTAGCAGACAGGGGGAGTGTTTGGGAAACTTGTTTGTAAACAGAATATATATTTAATATTATTACATATAATTCAATAAAATGAAATAATAAATATTAATTCATTCATAAAATTCTGATTGTGACATTCTGATTTTAAATAATATTATATGGTATTAATGTCTTTTACAAAACTCTATTGACTTGTTCAGAGTTTGGCTACCCAGCTTACTGTTACATCGACACTGAAAGTTCCAGGTTCTTTAACAACTATTGTCAAGGTCATTGGAAGCCAATATAACATATTTTAGCACATGATATGCAACACGAAAGTCAGTTCGTTAAAGCTTTAACTGACTCCCTCTACGGGTGTAAATCACTGAAGTGTGTGACACTAACTTGAATGATTTACAGTCCCGTAACCCCAGTGTCACTGCACGTTAGCCATTAGGAGAGAGAATGTGCAGGGGGATATTTGTAAAAGTCAACTGATCATTAAGTTTAGGAAGGATATGCACTGTCCTGTCTGATAATGATTTATCAAGACATGTTCAGATCTAATGAGGGGAGTTGGCTTGCGTGTGTGTGTGTGTGTGTGTATGTGTGTGTGTGTTCATCTAAGTGTAATCTGCTAATTTAGGGTTGCATGGTTAGCTTCATCAAGCTGAATGGCTCACTGTAGTGAACATGTGCTTTGCTCCACAGTTTCTGTACTGACAGTTTTACTCCGAGCCAATATCTGGAGCACGCGTGGGCCTAACACATACTCTGACGCAACACACACATGGTGTCCTGGATACGCCACAGATCCGACAACAGCCAGAAACCACACACATTCAGACACACAGGCTATTATTCCACCATTAACCTCATGTGTGTCCATGAATGTATCTTGTTATGTCTGTTGAAGTGTACATGACGGTGACTCCTCTTGCATGGCTTTTTATCTTTGTGTGTGTGCGTGTTATAGCTTTTCATTTTGTTTATTTTATGATTTGAAAATGATCCAAAAAGCATCCTGTGCTTTAGTGGATGCAAGACATGGTCAATGAGATTTTTTGAGAAAAATCAGTTTACTTCCAAGTTAAAATAACAAAAAGAGTTTTCAGTGTGGACTTAGATCTTTGGACCTCACTGTTTATATAAGATTTTTTTGTGTATAGTGGATCTCAGCAGAGCGCTGCTTTGGGATTCTTGGTTGTACTTTATAACCTACTTTGGATTTCTGAGTGGGACAGTTGTTTTCCCCAAAGTCCTTGACCATCTTCTCTAGCTCAGATATTTGCAACAAAGTCCATGTTTGTCGTGTTGCATCTACTCCTGACATGCAATTCAAAGTGTATTGAATATACCAAAATACGCCATTGCTTCAAATTCAGACTTCATGACATAACCACCCCACACTGGTAAAGTCATGTCTCGAAGTATCGAAGGTGAAGAAAAAAAAATCCCAGGGAATCTAACCTTGTAGTCTTGGTCTTCAGCCTCATTAGACTGCATAAACATGACTTTAGTCTGAGTGTTATCACTTGGTGTCTTGGTCTGGATCTGGGTCGCTGGTTACAGTCTCAGACAACAGACACAGTCTATTTCCAGTGTTTGGCACAGTATCTTTTCAAAACCCTACACAGGGGAAAGATGCCTCCACAGCTCATGTCCTCTTTGGAGGACCTCAGATGTAAGAAGTCTTTGTTTTCATTTTGAGTTTATTAGGAAAATCCATTCTTGAGGTACATGATGTTTATCAGCCACAATTCATTGGAATTTGTGGGTTTGGAAAAATTTAAAACCTTGAAAAAGTGATGACTTTATTATCAGATTTAAAAAAAAATGATTGCTGCAACAAAATGCAATTGCTGCAATATGTTTCTGGTCTTGACCCCAACTCTGTTCTAGGGCTAGACAATTTTGGCTAAAATCATAATCGCGATTAATCGAACAAGTTACCTCGATTACGAGTATTTTTTATTTTTTTTTAATTCTCATGTCCCTGGCAAAGCTTATACTGTAAATATGTTTACGTTATTTTTTCTAATGAAAGAGTGCATAATCCTATCTTTGTGATTCTAAAATAAGGAAACACACAGATAACTATTAATGCTTATTTATTAAATATTTCAAGCAATTGAATCAAAGCATACAATGGGCCCTTTCACACCTACCTTGTTTGGTCCGGACTTTCTGACTTTTCAGTTTGGTCCGAATCAAAATGACAGGTGTGAAACGGTTCGGACCAAACAGATGAAATTTGGTCCGACGAAAAGAGGTAGTCTCGGTCCGGATCAAACTGAACAAAGGTTTGGTTCGTTTCTAGTGTGAAAGCATTTCTGTATGGTTCGGACTTTCAGACCTTTTACAGGAAGTTCCGATGGTTCCCACATAGCCGAAAAAACAGAAGGTGGCAGGAAAAATGAGCCGTGGAAGCACATGGGGAGAGGAGGAGACGAGGTTTTTAATTGAAGTATGGTCTGATGACATAATAAGAAGTCAACTAGCCTTGTGTATAGTTGGTGCTGCAGGTAATTATGCCATAAAAATAACAATATAGTTGCAACGATATGCGTCTGTTCATTCATGTTGTCAAAGTTACCCGCCGAATTGACAACACGCTGACGTCAGACGCACGTCCATTTACAAACCAATCAATGTCAAGATGCAGCCCACATAGATGATGACTTCAGGACGCAAGTATGTCACGTAAAGTTCTTTAGTGCGCTCGCATAATTGCAGTGTGAAACCAAACCAAAACTTTCTGAAAGTATAAAATGTATCAAACCGTGAACTTTGGTTCGGACCTTGATGTGGACTTTCAGGTGTGAAAACGCCCTTAATGTAAAAAGAAAGTTTCCTAAAAATGTAGAAAATAAAGAACTTTTAAAAATCGAAATTGCAGGATGGCAGAGGCAGGCTAAATACACATTATTGTGCAGATATTAACATAAATAAATACACAATCTCTGTATTACATACATAGTCTCCAATGCCATCTCTCTCATGTTCGTCCATCCTCGGGATGCTGCTGTTCTTCTACGCACAATTTTTTCCTCCCAAACTACTTCAGCGAAAATCCCGCCCTGCAGAAGATTCTACAGATTTTTATTGGTCATGTGGATCACAGTAGGCCTACTGATTCCTGACCAAACACTGATCCCTAAACTTACCCGTCAATGTAACCTGAACCAATGAAGTTAACGGCAGTGCGGGATTTCCGCTTCACTGGTTTGCGCCCAGTGTGATTTTTATTTTTATATTTTTTTATAGAAAGATTAAAAATACGGGAACATATATTTAGAATGGATGCTAGCGGGATAGCAAGGTAAAATACGGGAGAATCCTGGAAAAAACGGGAGGGTTGATATGGTCCAAACGACGGACACTGCGTGTTTCTGTGGTAGGCTACAAGCGGCTCCTGTTGTTGAGTTGACTCTGTGTTTGAGTTCTCCTCCATGCTGCTTCAATGTGGCAGACTGGACGGGGCGGAGTCACGTGACTATACACGCAGTAATGTGTTTTAAGGGGAAAGTACATTAACACAGTGGGCAGAAATATTAATAGGATTAAAAAAACGAAATAACGACATGGTAAAATTACGTCAGTTATAGGCTCTGAATTTCGGTTTCGATTACTTTTCGATCAATCATCCTGCCCTACTCTGTTCCATATGTAACTGGTCCTCTGGCCTATGGCTCCTATGGCTCAGAGCGTGATTCGAACCAACAACATCAGCATGGGAGGCAGGCGTGCTAACAAGGATGCTAAAGACCATAGTCTGCGTCAGTTGCTAGTGCGCCTCTTGAGGCCAGGGAGTGAGGTTTTACTTCCACAGCTCTTTAGCAGGCCTCCATTACCCTCACCCCCCTAAACCTCACTCCCATCCGGGTCACGGCACCAATGTAGCTATTCCTACTCTCACCACTCCGAGCGGGATTCGAACCAGCTTCACCGGCATGGGAGGTGGGTGTGCTAACAAGTACCCTAAAGACTACGGCCTCTAGTGTCAGGTTTTACTTGCACAGCTCTTTGATAGCTGGCCTCTGTTACATGCACACACTGTAAAACATATCCTGTTAAATGTATGGGGGAAAAAGAAACAGCAGCTGTGGTTGAAAAAATAATGGTGGCATTGTTTCAGGTTGAGAATGACAAATTTGTGCTTGTATATTTTACAACTTATAACCATATTTCAATAATTATATAACGTTAATATAACAATATATTAAACTAAGAAATTGTGCGTTGTAAAGTACAGATAAAACACCCTAATAATACATTTTGTAAAACAGAAACCCACATGATGAATCAGAGTTCATCGTAAGTGGCTTGTCCATACTTGGCTAGTACATTTATCCAGACGGAGAGTCACACACACAAACACAAAACAGGCTAACACATGACTCTAAAATAATGCAGTCGACATAAACTAAATAGCTTAAAATGTAACACATGTCCTTCACTCATACCAAAAATGAGAATAAACTAAATTATATAAATAACATCAAATGTGATGTCACACAGGAAATGTCCCTGGCTGTTTTTCTCCATAATTTGTATGGTAATTCATAGCTTTTACTTGCAAAAACCCTAAGTGTTTTACAATCAAATAATACTTCGATGTTGATCAATTTCCAAATATTGTTCAATAAAAAATTACAACAACAATAATGAATGTGTACCTGTCTTCGTTAGTTTTCAAAAGATGAGCCACCTGATTATTTTTGCTGCAGTTTTTGTGGCCTGTAAAAAAAAATGTTTAGTCTGTACAGATATGACTCACCTCAAGTCTGAGTCGCAGGTATTCTAATATTTGCCAAGGTATTGCAAATACTTGCAGGTCTGCAGAACTTTTATTGGAGTCACATGTCTTGAGCCCGCATCTCAATAATAACTTAATGCAGATGTGGTTACCAAGTTGAGTCTAAGTTTCACACAGTTGGTTGGATTGACAACCGTATTTACTCTCTCAAACTCCCCAATTTAGCTCATACACCTTTGCTTAAATGTCAATAAAAAATGGCTCTAGAACTGCCACCTTCAGTCATGCACACCTTAGCAAAGTGTCAGTTGTTTTTTAAAAGATGTGGGTGGGTAGTGAGGAAAGCGTTTCTCTGACAGTGTCAAACCCACATACTAATGCTGCCTTCTTACACTATTGAAGTTTACACTGTTTTCACCTGGTCACTGCTTCTCTTTTTTTTCTGCATGAGAATGACTAAGATCATTATCTGCATATAGACTCCATGGCAGCAAAACTGACATGCTACCGAGAGAAAGTGAAGGAATGGGGTAGAGATAGACTTATAAGCAGACAAAAAAAATATTTTTGCAGATGCACCAATCAGAATGACGCAAAGATACTAAGGCAGGGAATAACAGCAAGAATAACTTGGCTGGAGAACAGTTGGAAGTAGGACAGGTAGGAAGACAACTGTACAGTAGAAACACCCCTAATATTTATGCATTTTAATTGCGTATAAAATACATTCATTTGAATAAAATAAACCTATTACACAGTTGTAACAAACTAATAAACTTTAAATTTAATGTGATGCATATTTGTCAGTCATACAAAAGTATACCTTTAAACCAAAAGTGTTTGCTCCACAACACAATAACCAGGTTTATATATTTATCAATAAATCCAATTTGTTTCAATTTCATACATTTTAACTAACTAAATATTGCTTGTTCCAGTCGCATTTAAACCATGATCATACTTTTTAACCAATTAAATTTAATTGTTTTCACAATTAACAGATTGAAACTTGCTGATGTTGCTGATTGATCTGAAGACTTATATAAAAATTTTAAAATACACACAAAATAATTCTGTATCTGTTTGTAATCAACAAAAAATCAGTCCACTTTTTTATTTAATTAGAGAAAAATGTTCATTGAGTGCATCTGGTTCCCATCATGGATTTTTAGGAACCTCTCATGAGGGGAAACAAAACCACAAGTAGATTAAGTACATCCATAATACTGTACTATCCACCAGAGGGCATCAGGTAACCTTATTGAAAGGGGGCATCTTATTGGTTTTTTTAAGAATGCAGATTTGTTCTCAAGATGACTAATCTGGGTCAAATCAAAACATTCTCTGTGTTGAAATCTCCTACAGTACATGAAAAAAATTTTTTTTTGTCATAGATAATACATTTTATCGGTTCTAAATGCTCTTAGAATGTTCTTCAAGTTTTTAGAACATTAACTATCAGAACTGAGCTAAAATTAGAAAGATTAATTGAGACTTTCTAGAAAATCTAAACAGACTTTAAAGTCCAAGAGCAAAGTGCATGAAAACCAAGCACACGGATCCACTGACATTTTGCAATGTCAATTTAAAGGAAAAATTCACCCAAAATTTAAATTATATCATCATTTACTCACCCTCAAGTTGGTTCAAATCTGTATGAGTTACTTTGTTCTATTGAATACAAAATAAGATATTTTGAAGATTGTTGGTAACCATTAAGTTGTTGGTCCCCATTGACTTAAATGTGATTATGTTTTGGCTAGTTGTATTTTCGGTGTTTGTTTGGTTACTCACATTCTTTGAAGATATGTTAATCGTAGATATGTTTGAACCCTTTGACAAGGTTTTAAACGCTTTGGGTAAGACGGATCAGATAGCCTATGTTTAATATATTAGAGTTAATCACATTGTCTGTAAAAAATAGCTGGAAGTTTATTTATATAGACAAATATTGTGTGGTGTTTCTGCAAATGATATGGCGTAACATTCTCTGCTCTGGGAAAACCCTGAGGTGTCTCTCCAACCATTGACAAGATAAAATCACTCAAACAGAAACACAGAGCCTAAAGCAATCCTGCTTGTCATGAAAACTCTAGCAATGTACCACAACATATTCCAGTTAATTCCAAGTGTTTGGTTGCACATTCCGTTTCTTGTTTAATTTAATTGCCGTTGGCTTGGCTTTGAAAACCTGCATAGTTAAATCACCATCATTTAGGTAAAGGAATCCAAACTACTTGTCATTCAATTGTAATAAAAGAATAGGTACTGAATGATTTCCGTCATGGAAATGGTGCTTTATGATTTCTGGGAAATCACAGTATTCCAGTGGAACCAGTCCTGTAGAGTTGTTTGACGAAGTGCCACAGTTACTTTTTTGGTTTGAAAGAAGCCACGCAAGACAGTGATCATTTTTAAACGTGTACAGACAAACACATGCACACACCCTATTTGGTTATGGTGGATTTATGTCATTTTTACAGTTGATTTGTCAGATTATTATTTATCACAACTAAGATTTTTCTGTCAAGGGCCTGTGCACATGTGCCATGGTGTGATAAGGCATGCAAAACTCACATATGGTACACACTATAATTGTTACTAAGAGAAACTCACACTTGATTTTTGTCAAGATGTACAAACTCAAATTGCACATGGTCAGGTAAATCTTCACTAAAACCTGCAACATATCTCTTCCTTTCCCCAGTTTTTGATTCTATATGAGAGCTGTTCTTGTTCGCTGCTCCTAGGTTTTTATGTGTTCAGAATCAGTGTTTATTATTTTTTGTTTGTTTGTTTTGTGTTTGTTTTGTTGCTAGCTGGCACTTTTGTACTTCCCAAGGTATAAAGAATGATGTGCGCAATAAAACAATACTATAAATATAATAGCTAAACATGAGGGTATAAAATCTGCAACGATGCATTAGCCTTTAAACTTTGTTTACAATATGTTTCTCAATCATTTAGGAATTACAAGATAACTTGACAGATCAACAGTGTAGAGGGGAGACTGCCCCCTTGTGGCCAATGTACATCCACAATTCTAAGATTCTCATTGGAAATATCAGAGGCATTCTACAAAATATAAACAAATCTCTCTCACACACACACACACACACACACACACACACTCCCGGGCAAAAAACAATAACAATGAGCCAAGCCAAACATGGCAAAATATGTATGGTCTCAACCATTTTAATCACAAAATTAAAATGGTCAAGAAATAAGGAAGATTTGCACAAAAACTGTAGATAAAGTAACTTGGCACTTCCCCAACTTGCAGACAGCTTTTTACAGGATGAACAGTTCATGAGTAGCCTAGTTGAAAAATGTCTCCCAGTTTGTTTGAGTTTAACGTGAGACCAAATATTCACTATATGATTCAAATCTGGACTCTGGCCAGGCCAAAACAAGCCTGATGGACTTGTTTTTAAGCCATGTCTTGGTTGTCTTTGCAGTTTGGGCAGGAGAATTGTCATGTTAAAAAATAACATCTAATCATTCCTCATTAGATAACAAATTGTTCATTTATGGGAAGTAGGCCATTCAGCAATATTCTCCTGTACTCCAAAGCATTAAATTACTTTTCACAGTGAAGTAGTGCACCAATACCAGCAGCGTAAAAGGCTCCCCACACACTGACACCTCTTCCTCTATGCTTCACTGTGATAGAGATGCATTTGTTATATTTCTCAACAGATTTATATATATATATTACTGAACCCTGGATTCAACTTTTTACCGAATGAAGCCAACAATTCTTGTTTTCCCCTCTAAATTGTCAACTGGAAAATGCATGATTCACTGATGCACTTTAATATTCTTAAAATAAAGACATAACATGGTTTGTCTTCATGTTTTTATTTTTTTCTCCTCTGACACTACTTCCTTTTTCTTGAATTGCTTTCACTTTTTCATTCTCTTCCCTTCAATCACCTGACTCCATACATGTGGAACACTCTCTTGTGGTTCAATCCATTTCCAATGAATGAAATCAACCCCTACGTTTTCCCCCCTCAATGAATATCTCTGTTTCACTTTGAAAAATTTTAAGTAAATTTGGTTGTGTAGAATATTTATGTTGACTTTATATGTTGACATTTGAATGTATGTAGACAGTCATGTTTGAGATACAAAAGAAGGTTGTGTGTATATGCAAGAAGGAAGTGTTGGTTAAGGATTCAAGATCTATTTATCTTGCTCTCTTTCAGTCTTTCAGTATTATAAGTGCAGCAATAACAAACAACACAAAGAAAGTTTTGTTGAAGGACTTTCTGATTAAAGAACCTGAAAGTGAGAGCTGATGCCAAGGCATGCAAAAGAATACTTTGGCCAGTGACAACATTTCCAATCATCAAAATGGTAAATCTCATTGAAATGTCTGGTTGAACCTTGTATAATGTTGCTGCTCAGTAAATTGGCTTCAGATGACAAACTGGCTGCTGATGGTTGGATGCCAAATGAATCTTAAGATTCGTTGAGGAGGAGATAATATTTTGTCCTAGCCAGCTTCCTGTACCAGCAATAAAATAATAGATAGCATTTTATTGATAAAAATGGAATGTAGGATTAGTCCTCATGGACTAGATCTGCTGCGCTGCTGCTGCATGAGTGAAGGCTATACTGCTGAAACATGCACATTAATAAGGTGAAAAGGATTATGTTCCCTTTCGAGTGAACTCGAACTGCGTATAGGTGACGACACTATGGGAACGCCCCTCAGCGTATAGCGCGTCTGAATTATTAATAAAAACTAAACCAATCCTATTGGAGTTGCTTAATGACGTAGTGTGTGACGGCATACACAGATGTGTACAAAGGAATGCCGGCACACAGCAGAGTTAGCTTTCACTATTCAGCAAGCGCTCTGTGTTGAGTGAAACAGTCTGTCTTATTTGGTGTTGTATTGTCACTTAAGCATTTGTATAATGGCAAGTGAGCATTTCAGAAAGTCTGTGTTTCCCTGCCCTTGCTATATTACGGGTGGGGACACACACACACACGAGATGTGTGTGTCTTGTCTGGGAATGCAGCACGCCCAGGCAGCCCTCGAGGAGGATGCTTGCAGCCACTGTGAATCTCTGTCCATTGGAGTGCTGCGTTCCCGCCTGACTGTATTAAATGAAGACGGCCAGGGCGGCTTCTCCCTATCTGAATGTGGACCCGGTGCTGCAGCTGTCTGATTCCGAGGAATTAGACGTGCTCAGCATCGCGGCAGGGGATCCGGACAAGACACACCACTCAGTTCAAACTGCGCCTAATTATGATGAGCTTGTGGGTGACGTGGGCTGTGGCCAAACTGAACATTAGTTGGCCACAAGAGAAGCAGGAAGCGCGAGTCAAGAGTAAACTTGATGAGCGTTTTCTGCAGAACCGCACATAGCCTTCACGCCGGTCTCTGCCATTCTTTCCGGACTTACACAATGAGTTGTGTAAATCTTGGAACAGGCCTTTTTCAGCGAGCCTGTCTAATCCCCGATGTTGAACTATAGCAACATTATGGGGATTAGAGAGAACGGCTATGGGATGATGCCTCGGGTTGAGGAAGCTTTGGCCAGTTACCTCTCACCTGACGTTGCGTCATCCCTCAAGACACCGGCACTGCCCACCAAGCCATGTCTTACTACATCTGCTTTGGTGGGCAGAGCTTATATGGCGGCAGGTCGGGCTGGTGCGAGCCTGCATACATGGCTATTTTGCAGGCCTACCAGGCCGACCTGTTAAGGGAGATAGACCAAGAACGGGATATTTCTGAGCTTCGCAAGGCCACAGATCTGTCTCTCTGTGTTACCAAAGAGACTGCCCATGCCATCGACCACTCCATGTCAGCACTGGTAACCACGGAGAGGCGAAGCTGTTAATGCTGTCATTGACAGATTTCAGAAGACAAAAAAGCAGAGCGAAGCCTTTAAGCAATATCTCCCTCCCTAGGGCGGTTGCTAAAGGGAGGCAGCCACAGCCATCATCAAGCTCCTCCTATCGCCAAAGCCAGAAGGGGAGCGTCGTCCTCAGAGAGCTTGGGACTCTAGGACTCGTTAGCTTCCAGTGAACACATGCTGCTCTGTCTGCCCCAAGAGCTTGCGGCCAGGCAGCATTCGTGTTTGTACACCGGGAGTCGTTGTCAGTCATTCCCTCCCGGTCCTCCGCTTCAGGGTGTTGTCAAGGGCTCTCACAAAACACAGGACACCAGCCCCGAGGGGGCTATAAAATGCATGGAAATGTTGGCGGTGTTTCGAGCTCGGAGGATTTTTCTGCCAGACCTCCAAGGTCGCCACTTTCTTGTGAGAATCGACAATACGTCAGTGGTGTCCTATTTAAATCACCAGGGCGGTCTGAGATCGCTCTGTGCAGATTGGCGCATCAGATCCTCCTGTTGTACCAGCGGAGACTGTCTTCTCTCAGGGTGATGTATGTCCCAGGGGACCAGAATCAGGGAGCAGACATGCTGTCGAGGCAGGGGCTGAGGCCCGGGGAATGGAGACTCCACCCCGAGATGGTGGAGTTGATATGCGAGAGGTTCGGCCCAGTGGAAAGACGACACACTGTCCACTGTGGTTCTCCCTCACGCATCCAGCCCTGTGGCCGAAGGCTGCATCTGTATGCATTTCCCCCGATCGCTCTGCTCCCGGGAGTTCTGGAAAGGGTCTGTCGAGACGAATTCAGCCTACTGTTAGTAGCTCCGTTGTGGCCGGCCCAAGTATGGTTCTCGCGCATCATATCACTCCTGGCAGCCATGGTACGTGGCTACCATTGCAGGGCTCCAGAGTGCGACCAAATGGTTGCATTTTGCTAAGTTAAACGTGGAAGAGGCGCGTCAATGAATCCGGAATGTGATAAGTGTGAGAAGAATAAGGAATGGCCACTGTAACTGGCTAATGTGTGGAGGGGGAGGGTCTATAATCGAGCGCGCGTAAACATCTGTGGGAGCCAGACAAAATATCACAACCTGCTATGTGCGTCTGAGCAATGAAGTGAACTATTGACTCGTTCTTCCGCCCTGCAGCTAGTGTGCCAGTGCCAGAGTTGCACAGTCTACAGTTGCACAGTCTGATGATATGTCAGAGGTTTGTGTAGCGAAAAAGTCCCGAACTCACCATTTTTGGGAAGAGTGGCTTCGAGAATTCACCTGGCTGAGGTACTGTAAGGAGACGAACTCCATGAGCTGCGAATACTGCCGCTACCCCAAAAATGCGGGAAATACAAAGTTTGCCGACAGTACAGGCACTTCGCAGTTTAAACATAATACTTTAATTAAACATAGTCTTAGCCTCAAGCACAGAGTATGCCGTGATTAGGGTTGGGTATCGAAACTCGGTTCCAATAGGGAACCGGTTCCGACGTAAACCCGAATAAGAACGAAAATTTCGGTGCCTGATTTCGGTGCCTGTAAAACATCTCGCGGCACGAATGATCCAATACATACAAATAAAACATCTCGAGTTAACCAGCAGAGCATTCATTTCGTTCGTTTGTTAAATAAGAGACGATCTAGCGCTGATGTGTTTTTTAAATCAAGTTATCAAAGTGCTCTTTGCCTCTGCGATCAGCGGCGCGGATGGCTCGCGCACACTGTCTTCACTCAGACGCAGGCTTCAATCTGTTGCGGAGAGACTCTCGTTCCGGTGAAATCGGAAAAAATATAAATCACAAAATATAATGCACAAAAACGTGTCCCTGCTTGATATACAACCATTGATGAGCATAATCGGTTTTGATGAGAACAAAAAAAAGAACAAAAAACTGTACGAATGCGGAACTCAGATCCTCTGACACGCTTGACGAAAGTTCAAGTTCAGCTGTGTCTCTATAGCACGCAGTGTGTTTATCGTGCAATTTATATGCGAAAATGAGATTTTACGTGCATATGATAGGCTACGAGGTTTTCACGTGCATTTGATGCGCACTTCATTGCGTGTAATACACACGCATCCCACACCACTCATTCTACCCAAAGCCAAACATATTATAGGCCTACACACGCACCCCACACCACTACTAAACATACTAACCAAACCATGCGTATCCTATGCACGTAAAAACTAATTTCCGCGTAAAAATGACACGATGAACACACTGCTTGCTATAGAGACGATCTAGAAGTGTGATCGGGTTGCGACATCACAGACGATGATAAAAGCAGCCGTTCCTCTTCGGGTAAGTCTAGTAGGCCTATTTTAATGCCAACTGCAAATCTTGCATATCAAGTAGGCTAGCAAACACCGTTGCCATTCAACAGCGAGTGTGACAACGTATGCAGAATGTTTTAACAAAGTTCCAACACTTCTTTATACGAGGCTACTGTGTGTGTTAAATATTTCTGCTCAGTGTCAGATATTTCTCTACTTAAAGTAGGCTAGTCATAATAGGCCTATGTGAAGACAAAATGTTGATCTTAAGTATTTTACATCAGTAGCCTATTAAACGGCGCAATTTTTAATTTAATCAGAAATCAGAAAATCTTTAAATATTAAAGTTAATATTGTGTCCAGTTTGGCTCTGTAAATAAAAGGGTATTATTTTTTGACAAAGTGTGTGCGGTTTCGTTTTCTTAAGTACCATTTCAAGAACCGTTTAAGCACCGGAACCGTTTAAAAAATACAGAGTAGGTAGGCCTACTGGTATCGGATAAAACCCAACCAATACCCAACCCTAGCCGTGATATATTAATAAATTAAAAAGAATACTTATTAGTATAAATAATTACTTAAGGTGCCATAATGATTCAGCTGTGAGGTGTGATGATGAAAGGGGGGAAAACTTCAGTGAAAATAAGACTGTGAATATAATTGTACACCATAGTCATAACGTGCTTGCATTTTAAGGTGTATATGATGCCACTAAAGAGGCTTTTCAACATCTGGGAACAGAAACAACGTGGTTAGAATAGACAGTTGCTCAACTGCGTTCCTTGATAGATGAAGAGTCATCTGTATCAGCAAAGGCAGTGAAGTCATTCAAGATAATCAGTCATAATTCCTGGCCAGAGCACAGAGAGCTGACAGACTATGGTGCAAAGGAGCTGGACTTCCTGCTAGACCACTTCAACTCTGTCTTAACAAAGTTAGTGACTCTTTTTAAATGATCATAAAGATATCAAATGTATAACACAGAGCAACATTTCAAACATCTACTTTGATCCCTAACTTAGATTGTTTGGTCAGTTTTTCCTTTCACTCTTTTCAGAAATGGCTGTGATTCCAATCTGGCTAGAGAGGAGGATCAATCCATGAAGACATTCATCTTTAGGAACTACATGGACAAGTCTTACCATGCCTTATGGGAGATGATGGTAACAAAGTTGCCATTCTGCTCTGATTACAAGGTACCCCATTATGATCACAGCCTTGTTCATTTAGTTGGTAATTATTACTTTTTGATTAAATAAAACCTACACTAATGATCCAATCTTTGTAGAACATCCTACATCTTGTGCACATCATGCTGGTCCCCCCAGTCTCCTCTTCTGTATGTGAAAGGGGATTTTCTGCTCAGAAGAGGATTAAATCTGATGTCAGGGGGTCCCTGCATGTAGACACTGTGGAGGACTTGATTCGAATTAGCATGGAGGGAACTAGGTTACAAGAGTTTGATGCCAAGGAAGCTGTACAAACATGGTTCAGTCAGGGTAAAAGGTCTAGGAGGCCAAATTACAAGGGCTGTACATTTCTGGTTGTGCCCCTAAAATTTTCAGTTGGGGGCCACTGTGCTCCTAGTGAAAAAAGTTAGTCTGGAGCCCTGCATTGTTACTTTTTACGCTCCTCTGAGTGATGGACCTCTGGGGAGACATCAGCTGGTTGTACATTTCCTCTGTGGGGCCTGTAGGATGAGACCAGCCATACCAGGGTTCCCACCTGGGACCTGGCAGTGGTTCTCAAGGGTTGGTTGAGGCCCCCTTTGAGCCTCTGGAGTCAGCGGAGGTCAAGAACCTGACTCTTAAGGGGGTCTTTCTCCTTGCCATCACCTCTCTTAACATGGTAGGAGATCTCTAGGCGCTCTCAGTGTCTCCACAGTGCCTGGAGTTTGCTTCTGGGAGAATTAAGGCCATCCTGCACCCCAGTTTGGGCTACGTCCCTAAGGTGCCGTTTAAAGGGGCACCAGGCAACCCTGAGTGTTTTTTCTCTACGAAGCTCCCCCATAGGCTACTAGTATTTTTACCGGGAACGAACGATATGAACGAGGCCAACTACTGCTTTCGTGTTTTTTTTGTTTTTTTGTTTTTGGGAGAGTGGGCTTGAGCATAACATAAATATATATTGGAGGCTAATTTGTCTAAAGTTATATT
Source organism: Semotilus atromaculatus (assembly GCA_031834385.1). NCBI lineage: Eukaryota > Metazoa > Chordata > Actinopteri > Cypriniformes > Leuciscidae > Semotilus > Semotilus atromaculatus. The sequence continues at coordinate 17,235,998 of JAULUF010000023.1, read as the reverse complement.
AGATATACGTTCCGGTCTATCCTTAGATAGACCAATACGTTCATCTGGTAGAATGACAGTTTACCTTTGCTTGTCTAAGAAAACATCAGAACGTTTTTTATAGCTCGATCATGATATGTGCAACATGTTTATTGCCTATTATCAGACCGTATCAGACGCGTTGACGTAGGCCATCGTAATTCAACTCATATCTGTAAAGTACGTCAACTGTTTTATATTGAAATTTAAATATTAAACAGTTTATTCCAAAGATACTTACAAGTGCAACAGCATGAAAGCCAGGTCAGCATCCGTTTTGCAGGCTTCTGTTTCTCTCAGTTCTCTGCATTCTGAAAATGCCGGTCTTATGTTTACTCTAGTCTGACGACTTGCTCGGTCAGTCTCCGTTTCCTCTTTCGCTGGTCCTCCGTCAAAAAAAATCTCTCTTTCTGCTTCTTTTTTACAGTCTCAGCCATAACGCAAACTATCGTTGCCCTTTGCTTATAGCTAGGTTCATTGAGGCATAGTGGGTATCTCGTTCCCATAGGGTCGTCACCGATGCAGTTCGAGTTCCCCCTTGTTCCCTGAGAAAGGGAACGAGACACTGCGTCGGTTCGCCAGGCCTCACCCCGCCTGGACCAACTGTGTGCCGGTGTTCCTTTGTACACATCCGTGTATGCCGTCACACGCTACGTCATCACGCAACGCCAATAGGATTGGTTTAATTTTTATTCATGATTCAGACGCGCAACGCTGAGGGGCGTTCCCATATTGTCGTCACCAAGTTTTGCATATGCTTTTATTATCAACCACGATACATGTGACAAATGCAAGCTGCTGAAAGGAAAGTGGGGAGAACCACCTAGCAGATCTAGGCATGTGGTGCTGGGGAAGGTGGAGAGCTAGGAGTTGAATCGTTTTGGGACAGAAAAGGGGTAATTAAATGTAATCAATCATGTTAAAATGTATCTTCTAAAAATCTTTTGGAAAATTAAACATTATTTTATCAAACTTTGATAAATGCCTTAATCTTTTAAACAACTGAGAAGGTAGTGAACAAAATACATGTCAAGTTTATAATATTACATCAGCATATGAGAGTCAAATTGAACGACTACAGGGACTCATCTCAAGATCACTAATTTAACAGTTAATCTATTACCAAAATTATGAAAAATAATCAGTCAATAGAATAGAACATTATTGAAAATATTAAAATCAGGAATATCAGAATGCATAGTTCGTGCTTAAGAAATGTCTGTCAAAACCAAAACAATGTTCACTAACCCGACAAAGTTTTTTCAATAAGACTGTTTATTTTATTAGTCGTTTATTCTATTTAGCATGCAGTGTGAAGTATTTCACTCAGTTCCCTGCTCATTACGATTCAATTTCAGCAAGTGAAGAACAAATTTTACTCACTTGCGTTATGTATTATCTGACAGACAGCATGTTGAAGCCGCTCAGGCTGCCATTTTCACCCTCACATTCTAGTCAAAACATCTGGTAGTGTATTGTGCACGTTATTTTTTGACAGACGTCGATGTTGTGATATTCAAATGAGGTGGATTTGAAAACCGATGGATCATAATTGTTTGTCATAAAAAATGTGATTCCCATGTGCTACGTCGATGTTTTTATTTTTAATATTCCAACCAACAGCCAGCCTAAGTTTTTGACAGATAGGCTATGATAACGTGCTTGAGGGGTGAACTATATTTGATTTTTCGGTAAATATAGAACATGCATAATACGTTAGAAATAATTTTTGCGTAGTTCATTATACTTATTTTACGGAATCAGGTTTATTTGGTGGCTTAAATTACATGTTATTCAAAGACTGACATGTTTGGCTTGTCAAAAATAAACGTCCTCTTGTGTAAGGTATGTGAGATATTCAGTACAGTATCACAATGGATGTCTTTGTTTCGTTTCTTTCCTATAAAAGAAGCACACGTTCTTTCACTGGAACAAAATATGTCTTCCTGTTTTATTCTGTCATGGAATTGTCAAATAAATATAGATACAGAGGAAAAGGCCCATTTTCCTGTTTTTGTAAAAGAGGATGTGATTTCCGTGAATGTATGGCTGTGTATGGTTTGTGGTTTTAATCTATGATCCCACATCTGCTCCACAGCTTCTGCTGTGGCCATACACACAATACACAACATGAACACGGTTTTGCTCGGCCTGACAAGCACATGTACATGGTGACATGCAGTAATTGGTGAATTTAAAATATAAAATCAGATTATGTCATTTTTAAACCGTAAACTTGTAAAATTATAGAGATAAAGAGAGTATAAATGTGTACCGGTAGTTAAAAAAATTCTGAAACTAATTTCCCTCTAGATGGGGCTATTTCTGTAAAGTTAATATGTGAGAGGTTCCTGATTCTTTTTTGGGGTTAGGTTAAGTTACAAGAAACTAACCAAAGCGAAAGGGAAATAGAGAGAGAGAGAAAGAGCGAGAGATATATATATATAGAGAGAGAGAGAGAGAGAGAGAGATATGTGTATATATAGAGAGAGAGAAAGAGAGATGACAGCAAAAACAGCTCTTAATCACATCAAATAATTTATCTTTATTAATAAAAAGCAATCCTAAACAAACAAAAAAACCTTTATGTTTCATTAGGTGAAATGCATTTTTCTGCATAGCAGAATGACATTGTTATACAATACATGCTATAGATTATAGTCTCCATATTGTATTTATGTACCTATGAAATAATTAAATGTTCATACTGATATCGACATCACATGTGGTCAGTGGTTTACATTCATACATAAAGATAAACAATACTATTTTAAAGTAACTACGTTGTCAAATAATTCATTTTACACATATACAAACTGTCCAAAAACTGTACCAGCATGATTGTTTTAAAACAATCTAAGGCCAAAGGTGGAGTTGTGCTGAACTGCATATCTCAAATAAAACATTTTGTAGTGCTTTTTTTTATCAGAGAATAGTCTAAACGATCACTGCACACATAAATAGTAAATACATGTTCTAGTTGGGCCAATGAAGAGCACAGTATCTAATGAAATGATCCAATAAATGGTCCTGTAAAAGAGCTGCAACATCTGTAACTTCATCTTAAAATAAACAACACACATTCATATACTAAAAGGGTACAACCACAGAAATTCTTTAAGTTTCTTGCTCACAGGCAGTTGGTGAATACTATCCTTCCCATAACTCTGTATCACAGCTCTTCTTGCCAGCTCTTGCAGGCTCTGTGCCGCATCTCCACGATACGGCATACTCAGACTCTTTTTTGGGGATGCAATATAGTATCCAAGCAGCTGGAAAAGGCAAGAGAAAGTATATTTACTCCCAGCTAAACTGAATCCTCCTTCTTTTAGAAGCACCCGCACGCTGGTCGGGCCCTCAGGAGCCCGATAGCTGAGAGTGAAGAAAACATTTGCCTGCATGCTGTCCCGGATCAGGAACGTCCCCAGAGGGAGTTTGGTCAGTTGTGCATGAGCTTCATCTGCTTCCATGGGACCCCAGTAAAATCCACTGTGTTTCAAGAAATCCACAGCCTGGGTGATGAGGTCACATTCCTGCTGGTGCCGAAAGGGCTGAAAGTGTGTTGGGGGGTCAGAACAGGGTTTAGGGGTCTCGGCCGGCTTGGATGGGCCCTGTGGCGCAACTGTTTGGTCAGAGTCATTATGCTGGACCATTCTGAATTGGGGCCCACTCATACCATTCCTCCATGGTCCCAAAGCATAGATGAATGATTCTGCAGCCTGTGCAAATGAACAAAGAGTTCAAACATCAAGCTCATGTCCGGACACATTCAAGATAAGTCTGTGAGTGTCCAAGAAAGTCTAAGAGTGTGTAAGTACGCGTGAGAATGTACAGTTGATTTTAAGCTCAGCTTAAACCAAGATTGACTTTAACCCTTTTAAAAAAAAAATATTACGTTTTGTTTTTTTCGAATTTTTTACTTCATCAGAATGGTACAAAACTTGGGAAAAGGTTTTGGCACGTCCTATGTGAACACAAAACAATTATAGACATGATTCGAATAGGATAAATGGTCCTGAAAAAAAATAGTCACACTTGTACTGGAAACTAATGGGAAGCGAGTTTCATCTTGTGAAAATGTTTGGTACTGTGTCCAAACAAAATCTTACTGAAAGCTCATTTGAGATTTCAACCTCAAATTTGGAACACAACTTGTTTAGATTTATTCATTTTTTGGAAAATATATATTTCATATAAAATTTTAAAATAGTATTTGATGCATTTTTCATATTAATAAACAAACTTTTTGTTTCAATTTTTTAAAACTTTAATAATCTGCCAAGTCTTCTTTTAAAAGAAAGCAAACTTGCTCCAAAAACTGTCCTCCAAAGCATTCAAGATTTACTGTTTAAGTTGGAAAATGTAATTTTCAGGTCTATGTTAAAAAAAATTATTAACAGGTAATAAATGGATCCTAGTTATTATATAAATATAATTTAGTACCATAAAAATACCCTATAAATACGAAATAATAAATAAAAAACATTATTGAACAAAAATTTAGTACTGTCATTTTTGACTGCCGAGCAGCAGTTAAGTAAAATTCTTGGAAACAGAAACCAAAAAGAATTTGACTATTTATATGCAGATGATGCTTGAGACAAAAAATATAAAAAGAAATCTTTTGTTTTAAAAATATTTTTAATATAGACTATACTATAGTATAGTATATATATTGAGCCAAATCAAAGTCAGCTTGGCGTAACCAACATACTAGATGCCAATTGATTGTTGTGATAAAAAATCCATAAAACAGAAAAGCAGACCTCTCATGACTGTGTGTCAAATAACTTTTTGACAGTTTTTTTTAAAGGCACATTATGTTCAGGTCAAATGGGGTAACCCTTAGAAACCGTTTTGATATTGTTTTTAATTAGCCTTTTAATGAACCTATTTTATACACTGATGACTATGTTACTGTACCCAAAATGGAAGTATTTTAGTACTTTTTACTTGATGGTTACTGGTGATACCACATTTGTAAATCAAAAACCAGTAGAAAATGGTAGGTTACAAACATTTTAAGAAAAATGTATGAAACCAACATGAATACAATGATGTAATTTAGATTAACTAAGCTGGATTTTAAACTATTTCTCGAAAAAAATTATATACCATCAAAACAATATTCTTTTAATATAATATTAAACTTTTAATACAATTTTAAAAAATGTATTTGTATCAATACATTTTTTTTTTTTTGTAGTTTCCTTTGGTAGGCTACATAATTCTTTGAATGTCTTTATGTTATAGCTTCTTTACAGACAAACACGCAGGTTGTAACCGTTAGAGGAAAAGTGAAGCCCCTGCCTTCTCTGAAATACAAGTAGCCTATAGGCTATATGTTTTCTAGAAAGAACTTCCAAATGAAATGTAAACGTTTCTCCAGTAAAACAGGCAAAACGTATTCGAATTTTCGATGATCTGTCACGTAGGCATACGTGTTTCAGAATAACCATTAAGTTACATCTCTACTGAAAATGTTTTCATAAAACGGTGTCTAATACATGGAGAACGTCCCTTTGAAATTAAGGGTGAAAGAAACACCTCCATGCAGTCCGGTCTCGGATATAAAGCCACTAGCCAACTTACCGCAAATGCAGTTTGATGTTGACTAACGCAGACCTCTCCAGAACTGTGAAAAGATTTCCTGCGATGCTACATTTTTAGTTGTTACGCGATTCTTAGGGTGACCATTACAAAAGAATAGGCTATCGAAAGCGAAAGTTTCCACAAAAAAATTATAAAAGGCGGTCTCGCCTGTGGCACATCAATGACTGATATATGACATTTCTTCCTAGGACTGTTTGAATGAAGGACATGTGTCTCAATGTATCCAACCGTATCTTATTTACATCACTCACTGCACTCAGTGGGTAATGTATGAAGATAAATCCTAGATGTAGGAATGCGGTTGGATTTTAGCAGCACTCTCTTTCAATGCCTTCAAAATGGCGAAGATCGTGGCAATTTAAGCAAATAAAGCACATAAAAAGCCTGATATAAGCAAACAACTGCAGTATAATCCATGACTGAAATTAGTCTATACTTGCTAATTCATTATTTTTGCCTGCTTTTAAGTGTGCACGTTTGTTTCACTTTCACTTTGGACGCTGGTTTACTTTAAATCACGTGATCTTCGTCAAGTCATATTGCCTTTGAGAGGTTAAGGGTTAAAAGTATCATGTCTTATCCCTGACTTACTTTTATTATTTAAGACTGTAGCCCTAAATACACCGTGGATTACATGACAGATTTGAGAAACACATTTAAGAAATTTTATTTTCCAGACTCTGCAGAAATTAAATAAACTAAAACAACACAGATAATCCTTTAGTGCATATGCAAGTCAATATTATAGTCTATAGCATCTTATACTAAGATTTCGATTTTTTTAAGACCATTGCTCAAACAGAAAAATACAAAACAAAATGTGAAGTACAACAATAAAGAGTGTGAAGTGTAAACAATGTTAAAGTGCAAGTTTGGTTTTTCGTGTGCCAGACAACTATAGCACAATAAACAGCATTCACTGTTAAATGGATATATACATACACTTTTGACTGTAAACAGATGCTATACTCTGTAGATGTCTTTAAGATTACTTCTGACTCTTTAATCAGACAATTTCTAAAAACATCTGTTAAATATATCCCTGACAGGCAAGGCAGAATTTAAGAGATACCTGGAATAATGTATCATACATTGGGTGCAGGGCATCAGAAACATCAGAAAACACTCCCAAATCCATTCCCAGTATTAAAATATCTTTAACAAGTATGTGTTTGCTTAAAACATAATTGAGCATTAATCATTATATTTTAATTTATATATTTTTCATGTTTTGTTTACAAATTTTAAAATAATAATAATACCTTGCACTGTACTGCAGATGAGACCAAACATAAATTTGCACTTAAAGCAGTTTTACCTTTGAAATGAGCCCCAAATAAAAAATATAAAAAATCAACTCTTATGCCACTCACATCAACTGCCTGATGTACCACAGCACCTGCACATTCACCAACAGAGAAATTACTACGGCTGTTTACTACTGCCCTTTCTTTACAGCGGGGGGGAAAAAAATCACCACAACCCCCGCCGCATAGACCTGTATTCAGGTGTGCTTTCATTTCAGTTTCAGTTTTGCACTTTTAACTCAATCACATTCATGTGTAAGTATAAGAAAATGACTGGATGGAAATTGTATATACCCTGTCTAAAAGAGGAAAACAATCATATGGCAGGAATTTGGATTGTTAAAGGAAAGGGGTAGTTTTTCAGTCATGAGTTGATGGCATAATAATAGAATATTGAAGGCTAATGAAATCGATAAGATTTCAATTAAGCTTCACTTTCAGAATGATGCCCGACCATGATTAACTGAAATGAAACAAAAAGCAGACAAAAAAGATATATATCTTACAAAAGCACTGTTATTTCTGAATAATTTCTGAACATTTCATTTCACAGGAAAACGTCCTCAATCTGCACTCCTAGTTTCACTAACCTAAAATCAACAGCTGTAAAATAACCACCCAATTTGCCTTTAGAACAGATAAAGCAAAAGCGCTTCCAAGAAATATACTTGACAAAAAGCTTACACTGCACTCTACTGGCAAATGACTAATGGTTTAAAACGACAATCTGTATGTGTGAAAGAAAGAAAACATCTGGCTGGTGACATGTAGAGAAACATAAGCTTCATTAACCACAGTCCTCGCATATAGTGATCATAAATATTTTATTGGATTTTGAACCCTCCAAACTTTCCATTTTAGTTTATGAGGAGGCAGATGCTGTTTCATGTTCCTCCTTCCTGCTGCTGCGTCTCAGCATGTAGGCAGCAGCTGTGAGTGCAAGAATACCATATGTGGCAAGAACAAACTGAAAAAGGGAATAAGTGGGAGAAATAAATGACACAATGAGAAAGTGGTGATGCGAGCTGATGTTACAGTTGTCTTTGATCAATCAACAATCTGACATGCTCTTACTGACAAGGCATATACTGTAATTCTTCAGTAATGAGAAAAATTATCTTACATTTCTGCGTCCTTGTATTGTGTAGCTGTTAAAATGTTTCCTCCATCCAGTCAGTTCTGTTGGGGTTGGTGCTTCAATCCCGAAGAGCTGTCTCTGTCATAAAAATACACATTACAAAATATCAATGTCCAAAACATTTTTTTTTTTAAATGGCAAAAGGAGATCCCCGCGTGCTATGCTTTTCCGTTCTCACTATGTACATAAAACAAAACAAAAAATACATGAATTGGTAGGTGGTAATATCATACTTTTATGTATACCATGGTACTGAATAAGCATAATATGCATATGGAATTTTCACTACACTGTATTTAGTGTATACATGTAGCCTAGGCCTATTTGTAGGAAACTCTTGATATATATATAAGTAAATAGAGACACTTTCTCATGTTTTTATGAAGGACAATGGGATATATTTAATATCTTTATATTTATTTATATATTTATACTTTATTTATTTGGTATGACGACAGCATGCATGGCTGCGATATGTTGAACAATTAATACTTTTTTTGTCTAAGTTACCTTCACCTCGCTTATAAGATGACCAAAACTTGTCAGCGGAATCCGTGTCTTCACGGGGGATGTCGGCATGACTGTAGCACAAAACCCAAAAAAAATATTCTAAACTGTGTACTCTTGAAATGTATATAATACCTCAACTGTATCTACAAGGGCAAGTTTTGGTTGTTTACAGCTGCATTTAGTTCCGGACTATTTCAATGGCATCTTAAGCATCCAATTAAAACTCCCCTAACATAGACTTTGAGCCAATGGCTGCAGATCTGTAGGCGGGACTTAGATGTGGTTACACAAACGAGTTAAAGCGCCCGCGTCTGAATTTATGGTCAACCGTGTAAACGTACGTGCTAACCTATGGTGCTAACCTATGGTGCTAACCGAGGTCAGAGGAAGTTATCGAGCCAACGTGGTAATCCAAAGGAATCTTTTTAACTGATTTTATTTAACTTCCTAAAATGTGACTCACTGCAAACTGACATAGCCTAATGTTGTTTCCTCTGATAAAAATGTCTTCTTCAAGGACAGAAAAGAATTTTAACCTAAATTTCTCTCCATTTCCCAGATCCAGAATATCCTTTGTTAAAGGTTTAGCCTGCGATATACTGTGGCGGTAACTGACATAATTATCCCATGGTTAAAGGTAGCCTATATAATTAACCCAAAAATGAAAATTCTGTCATCACTTGCTCACCGTCATGTTGTTCCATCCAAACCTGCATGAATTTCTTTCTTCTGTTGAACACAAAAGATATGTTGGTTGCCAGACAGCTGATTGGAAGCCATTGACTTCCATAATAGGCCTATTTTACGACCCGCAAACAACTGCGTAAGTAAACCGAAATTACGGTGTACGTTTCTGTAATTATAGTGTACTTCCGTGTAGGTATAAGGGAACAATATATGTTAAGTTTTCGGTAATAAAGGGGTAACAAGCACCACTTTAATTTACAGCCCGCAGGAGTAACACTTACCCTGTAACTAACACTTACCCTGTAACTACACACTTGAAACGGGTAACAAACAATACGAAACAACACTATTTGCACAGTGATTACAGAGAAAGGTACTCTTATTAAGAAAACACAGTATATTTGCCCTGACATTTCAGTGTCATTGCAATACAATGTGATAACCTAAGTAGCCTACTACGTGGTACGTTCTAAATTAAAATCCTAGCAGAGACAAATTTTTTTGGCTTAACGTTGTTTAGAAAGAAAAGCCAATAAATTCAAAGGCCAATTATATATATATATATATATATATATGTTTAATATACACAGATGTCAAAATTATCCTGTAACTACATTGCACAAGAACATATTTTGCCAGAAATGTGATAACTTTTATTTACAACAGACATACAATTTTTGCCTGGAATATATTAACAGAATACCTGTTAGTTTTAAAATAATTACATTATAAATAATTTGCTTGTATATCTGCTTGTTACCCCTTTATTACCCAAAACTTAACATATTGTTCCCTTATACCTACACGGAAGTACACTAAAATTACAGAAACGTACACCGTAATTTCGATTTACTTACGCAGTTGTTTGCGGGTCGTAATATAAAGTGTTACCATCTGCATGCACTTCTCTTTTTGATTCATTGTTATAGGAGTCTGCATGTTTACACTAAACATGATGTAGCCTATTAATTTTGCCAGTGTACTGTATATCTAAAATTTAAACAATACAGAAAGGTTGTTGTGTTGCCAACAGTTCAAATCAACTGAAGCAGAAATAGAAAAGTAGCATTCATGTTTCCCAAGTGAATTGAGGTAGTTGTTTATGTCTGATATAGGCTCATGCCTCTTTTCACCTGTCACTTATAGTGACACAAGGGAGGAGTCCTCTTTTTTTAGATTTTAGATTGTGTTTTACCAGAGGAACAAAAAGGTAAAAAAGAGAAGGCTTTTTCACATTTAATATCCTGCAAGAGCAGATACAAAGAACTCATATTGTGATATTGCAATTTTTGTGTAATATTATAAGCATGATGATCCCAGGATTTCACCACAGGACTTTGTTTTATTTTGCTAGAAAATATCAAATAAATGTATTTTATATTATAAAATATAATGTACACATATACAAAAGAAAGGGTCAAGCCCAAAATGGCTAAACAGTAAGCTTTTAATGATCTTACCCACAAAATATTGGTAAGGAAATTAGAAAACAAAATGTGAGCAGATGCGCTTATAAAGCCATTACTGTGTGTGTCTACAGAATATGGGAAGTGAGGAATCACAATGAAACACGAGTTGCATGATGATGCTCCAGATGATGATGTTCCTATTTATTCCTTTTTTTATACCTGAAATAAAAAAATACTTTTACTTTAACTCTTTCCATTGTATTCTATGTGCATTCTTTTTTATTAACACTTCACAGTCGTTTCCACTTCATGGGTTCGACATTTCATTCGCTAACATTTGGCAGTTTTGATTTAGCTATGTCCTGTTGAATGTCTGATGATTGCATTTGTTTCACATTTGCGCAAGCAATCTTCTATCACTTGTTTTAGCTTCTTCTTCACCTGTGTTTGATCCGGAGATCCTGTACTCTTTCAGAAGATGTGTAATAGCGCTGTACAACAGTGAAAACACAGAAAGCCAGAAAAATCAGTCAATGGCAGTAAAGTATACAGTAAATTCCTGTGTTCAATACCAATGGCTACACGAATTCTCATACTCAGGATTAGGAAAATATATTTTTTTCTTTATAAATCAATATTTTTAAACAATGTAAGTTTATACGACAGTATATGTAAACCAATGTGAAAAAGTATTTTATAGGCTACTCAATCAAAAGAGTAAACAACTACAAGCCAAGTATACTTAGAATACTTAATTTTTTGATCGAGATATTTAATAGTATAATTGAGTACATAGTCCAAGATTTTTCTGTCAGTATTTTATATTTCTGAGAAGAACAAAGTATTTTTCTGAGAAGTACATAAAAAGTAGACTGAAAGTATACTTGTTTAAAAGAAGTATACTAATAGCACACTTGAATAAACTTATTTTTCGTAAGGGGAAGCATTAAGTAAGAGGTGTCATTGTGTGGGGAGCCTTTTACACTGCTGGTATTGGTGAACTACTTCACTGTGAAAAGTCATTTATATTCTGGTGAATATTTGGTCTCACATTAAACATGGGAGACATTTCTCAACTACTGAAGCCATTCATTTTCAGTGGAACAAAACTGACTCTTCTTCCTGCAAGTTGGGGAATGCCAAGTTACTTTATCTGCTGTATTTGTGCAATTTTTGCTAATTTCCTGATCAGTGAAAATGGTTGAGACCATTAAAAGCCCACTAAATATTTTGCCATTTTTGACTTGGCCCATTTTTATTGCACATGAGTGTACAACAACCGACTGTCTTGAATTAAAGCTGTTATATGAAGCACTGGGTGTGTCCTGCAATAACCACGAGAGATGTGAAGTTATGCTTTATATTGGTAAAGTTAAATTCATGCCTTACATGAAAAGGCTATCTTCCTCTTTTCGTATCCTTAATTCTAATGCAGTGTTTAGTGAAGCGATAAAAGCACGTCTGAAATAGTTTTGCAAAAAACTATTTGAATAAAAGCTGTGTAAGTCATTCTGAGATGGTCTGAAAAGTTATCACCCAACTACACCTACATGTGCAGTATGTAAATATAGGCTATGTACACATGTTATGAGACTGGTCTGTATATGGATAGTTCCCTAAAATGCTGCTTAAAAAAGAGACATGATTTTGTAAGTTTCAATCAGTTTCACTACCTCCTGTGACTCACATTATGTTTGCATGTTTGAATTCTGTTTGTTTTCCTTTATTATGACTACGGTCAAACTGCAGTTTGCGTACAAAAGGAGGAGCAGACACAATAATAGCAGTAAGGTAATCAAATCAAATCGTAATAAAAATTTCTGTCTTGGATGTTAGATATAGATATAAAGAGAGTGCATTGATTGACTGACTATTTTGGAAATTAAGAACTTCTGTTTTTCTGTTCTGTTTGCTGAATTATATTTTCGGGATTCTTTGATAAAAAGGTTCAAAAGTACAGCATTTATTTGAAATACAATTTTGTAAATGTGATGTAAAAGTCTTCACTATCACTTTTGATCAATGTAATGCATCCTTACTGAAAAGGTTTTTTTTTTTTTTTTTGTAATCTTTTTATTTTTTACAGAATGAGACTCTTGGGTGCGAAGGAGTCCATGATCCTTTTTATGTTGATTTTGGCTCGAGGATTTGAGTACTCCAGGACATGTAAATGTGATCAAAAATATATTTGCAATTGCTCCTCAAATCAACTCCAACAGGTCCCAAAGGTTCCAGCAAATGCTCTTGGCCTTGACCTGTCTTTCAATCAAATTGTGTCTATTGACATCAATGATCTCAGCCCTTATATTGCGCTGAAAACCCTAAACTTGCATAAGAACAAGCTCAGGTTTATACACAAGGAGGCATTCAAATCACAACATAATCTGAAAGTTCTTGATCTGTCCTTAAACAACCTGGAAAAACTGTTTTCATCTTGGTTCCATGAGCTAAAATCTCTTCAGCAATTGAACCTGGTAGGAAACCCATACTCCACCTTGGGACCTGCTTCCATCTTCAAGTCTCTCATTAACTTGAGGACGCTGCGATTTGGTAGTCCATCGCTGAGGAAGGTACACAAGAATGGCTTAGAAGGGCTCACTCATCTGGAAGAGATGACATTTATTGGCAGTAACCTGAGATCGTATGAGAGCGGGAGCTTGAAAGCAGCCCGTCCCATCGGTTTAGTCTCTTTGAGCCTTCAGAATCTCTTTCAGAACGATCCAGAACTTGTCTCTAAGGTTCTTCAAGATGTCTCCCACCCTGAAACTCTTCTGACTATCAAAGATGTAACACTCAGAACGAGCACTTCGATGGGACCCTTCAAAGCGGCAAGAGAAGGTGGGACTAAAAGCTTGAGTTTCCAAAATTCCAGCACAAGCGATGAAGCGGTCACCTCTTTTTTGCAGGTCCTGGATGGTTCTCCTTTGTCTTATTTCGGTTTCAAAGATGTACATTTAATTGGTATGGGGTGGTGGCAGAATGCTTCGTACACACATTATGAAAACTTACATACTGCCTACATATGTAATCTGGACATCCAAGGGTTCTTTGAGTTTAGTAGCATGACCCAGTTGGGATTTCTCCTGATGCATCTCCATAAGGTGTCTGTGATCAACAGCACATTGTTTGTCATTCCTCGGGAAACTACTTTTTTGTTGAAAAATCTTGAATACTTGGACCTTAGTCAAAATCTCCTGTCAGACCTGACAATCGAACCGACCTTATTTACAGGTTTTGGCGCATATCAAAACCTCAACACCCTAAATGTGAGCCAGAACGTATTAAAATCTTTTGGGCTGATGTCTCGGTTGGCAACTAATCTTAAGAGGCTTATATATTTAGACTTAAGTCATAATAGTTTTGTTTCTATGCCAGAAAAGTGTAGCTGGCCAGCGACTCTCAGGTTTCTGAACCTTTCCAGCACAAAGCTACGTACAATGACTGCTTGCCTGCCTTCTACCTTGACGGTTCTGGATCTCAGCGAAAATGATCTGATGGTTTTCAACCAAAGATTTCCTCAACTTACAACACTCATATTGACAGGCAACCGATTTATGAAACTACCACAGGGGGAACTACTTCCGAGACTCCATACACTGCTTATCCAAAGGAACGCCTTGCGCATGTTCAGCGGGAGCTCTTTGAGAAGGTTTAAAAACCTGCAATACTTGGAGGCGGGTAACAACAATTTTGTGTGCTCCTGCGAGTTTGTATCTTTCTTCAAACAAGATGTTGGCCATTTCATCACACTTCGAGATGGTCGTTGCAATTATGTGTGCGACACTCCATTCACTCTCAGAGGTTATGCTATTGAAAGTGTCAGATTGTCAGTCTTCGAGTGTTATATGATCCCTGCTGTCTCAGTGCTTTGTTCTGTGATTATCATAGTGCTTGGACTTATTGTTGTCACCTGCCATAAGCTTCACGTTGTATGGTACCTGCAGATGACTAAAGCATGGATACAAGCCAAACGAAAACCTGCAGTTGGTCTACTGGCCGAAGAGCTCCGCTATGACGCTTTTGTATCCTACAGTCAACATGACGCCGAGTGGGTCGAGGAGATCCTCGTTCCAGAGCTGGAGAGCGCTCAGCCTTCGTTCGCCCTGTGTTTGCACAAACGGGACTTCCGGCCGGGCCGCTGGATCGTGGACAACATCATCGACTCGATTGAGAAGAGCCATCGGACTCTCTTTGTTCTGTCTGAGCACTTTGTTACCAGCGAATGGTGTCGTTACGAACTGGACTTCTCACATTTCCGCATAATCGACGAGCACAATGACTCCGCTGTCCTAGTACTTCTAGAGCCAATCAAGAAGGAGACCATCCCCAAACGCTTCTGCAAGCTGCGGAAGATTATGAACTCCAGGACGTATCTGGAGTGGCCCGAGGATGAGGAAAAGAGAGGCGAGTTTTGGAGCAATCTGAGAGCCGCCCTTCAGAGAGATGAACGTTGACGCCTCATGAAGGTTTGCCAGGTTTGTGTGACAAATACAACCCGCTCAAAACTAACCCAAAACATAATGTCTCTATAATGCATTTTCAGATTTATTTTTATTTGCAGGCTTACTGTATACATTGTTGTTATTGTAACTAAAATGATTAATTTAAATGAAGCTGAAATAAAATATAAATGTTAGATGGAAAAAAACGACACATTACAAAATTTAAATGAAAATGAGAAGTTAAGTAGAAATTCGAATTAGAAACTAATAATAGAACTGATGTATAATGTAATATAACATTTGGGAAGTTTAACCAGTCACATTAATTAAAATGACAGCATTTATAAGAGCATCTTTAAAATGTAAAATTTAATTTATATTTTACAAAGCGACAAAATGCAATGACTTTCAGCTGAGGCTTTACACTCTCAGAAAAAAGGTACAAAAGCTGTCACTGTGGCGAGACCTTTTCAAAAGTTACACTTTTGTACCTAAAAAGTGCATATAAGTACCTAAAGTGTACATATTGGTGCAGACAGTCCTGCTTTTACTTCATACATTGTTACTTAGCAGACTATTTCACATGACGTGATCAGAGCTAACACTGTGAATACATGAAGTTTGAGTAACAATATTAATAGTTGGCACAATAATTAAAATCTTTGATTTCTTTTATTATATAATCTTTTATTCCAGGCCATGTGTAATCGGTTGAATGTGTTTGTGTAACGTGAGCTTTGACAATGGGCTGTTATCTAAATGTTATTCAATTTACTATAATGACCACTGCAACGGTTTATCTCTAGTCTCATTTTAGCCATTATCAGCAATTTTCTGTTACTTAAGTAAATCATTTTAGATTGAATCATACGCTAATGTATGTGACAGTGAGCCTTTGTAGTGAAACTAGCAAAAAAGAACTGTTATAAAATCAAATACGGAACCTTTTTTCTTCTGATGATTTCCTTTTATTCAAATCAATAATCTATGATTTGTTAATTCTTTAACCTTTATTAAACGGAGAAAGTTTTCCAATGTTTTCACTGACAAATTTAATTGTATTCTGTAA
The DNA here is from genome assembly GCA_031834385.1 of Semotilus atromaculatus. Taxonomy (NCBI): domain Eukaryota; kingdom Metazoa; phylum Chordata; class Actinopteri; order Cypriniformes; family Leuciscidae; genus Semotilus; species Semotilus atromaculatus. The sequence goes on along the minus strand of JAULUF010000023.1, from coordinate 17,219,805 downwards.
ATATAAACATTTTGACGGCTGCAACACACTCTAAACAAATTGAGACAGAGGCATGTTAACCACTATGTCACATCACCTTTTCTTTTAATTACCTTTTGAATAGTTTGGGAATTGAATAATTGTTTGAGTTTTGCAAAAAGGAATTTTTGCTCATTCTCGCCTGATACAAGAGAGATGCTCAACAGTCTGTGGTCGTGATTCTCCTCTTCATGATGGGCCATAGATTTTCAATAGGAGACAGATCTGGACTACAGGCAGGCAGTCAAGCACATCTTCCCTACACTGCGTAGAGTGTCTAGAAACCACTGTGTTGTATGCAGAATGAGGCCTGGCATTGTCTTTCTTCCCAGGAAAGATGTCACCTTAATGGCAGTACAAGTCTCTACAATCCCAATATACGCCTCCATGTCAATGGTACCTTCACACATATGCAAGACACCCATGCTGTTTTCACTGATGCGCCTCCATACCATGACAGATGTTTGCTTTTGCAACTGTCACTGATGAAAATCTGGATGGTCCCTTTCGTCTTTGGAACTGAGAACTCGTCTGTTTTTCCCCAAAACAAGCTGAAACATGGACTCGACTGACAACAGCACACATTTACACTTTCTTTTGGACCATCTGAGATTAACTTGTGGCTATATTTAACAGAGTAGCCTGACGGTTTCTCATGTAATGCCATCTGAGGTCTCAAAGGTCACACAATTAATAGAGATCTCCTGCCTTGCCCTACACAGCCTGAGATTTCTTCAGATTCCCTGAATCTTCACCGCATGGTAGATGGTAAAAAACCGAAATACTTTGCAATCTTGCATTGAGAAATATGATTTTTGAATAGTTTGACAATTCTCTCATGAAATTTATCACAAAGTAACGAGCCATGACCAATCTTTGGTAGATGCTCCTTTTATGCCCAAACACGACACCCTTACCCATTCACCTGCTTATAGTGGACTGTTTCAAAACTGTTTAACTTGGATATTCTATAATCTTTTCGCTTTTATTTTGCCTCTGTCCCAATTTTTTGGAGTGTTGGAACCATCAAAATCTAAATTTGTTTAGCAAAATAAAATTAAGTTGGTCAGTGAAAACATTTGTACCTTTGTCAGTTAAATAAAGCATCAGGGGAATTAAAAAAAAAAAAAATCACAGATTCTTGATTTTATGGCATTTTACAAAAACTTTTCTGGAAATCAGGATGTAAATATGACATTTTCAAATAAATTATTTACCGGTATTTTGATAAATAATTTATATTTAAAGCTGCTAAATAACATTCGAACAAATGAGTGTAGGTTATGGATAAAACATTTCTATATTTCTGTATATGTAAAACTAGGCCTAGGCTATATATATAAAAAAAAAACTTAATTTAAGTAACATGCCATAAAGAGTTCTGAAATCATTTAAACGGTCCAGTCATTGCTTTTAAGGGTACATTTGTTTTGTTTTTTTGTTTTTTTTTATTTCTAATATTAAACAATCTGTTTTTTCAGATCATCTCATGATTTACTATTAAAAAGGACAGCTTTTACATACTATTTCACGGTTTTTGTCGCCACCTGTTGGATGTTTTAAGATTTGTCATTTAAGATAGAGTTTACAATTTGAAGGAACTGATTGCTATCTGTGAACCCATGCTGTATCTGATCAGTGAAAATCCTGGTGAGGTGGTAAAGACCAGATCAGAGTGTTTGTTTCACCTGTTAACCTCACAATAAAATCAGCTTGTTCTCAGAATGAAACCAAACCAAAGTAAATTCGTGCAATGATTTGGAAGTGTAAATCACAAGATCTCCATCTTGTGCCAGTGTGGAGCTCAGCAGATGGCGGATGACTGCATCAAATGCTTTTGTTGCGAATTCAAGTGATTCAAATAAAAAGGTTTTGATGATGGTGAGGGTCATACATATTAGTGTTGTCAAAGAACTGTCACCTTTGACTAAATATTGCATGTTTAAATAATGTAATCGGTTTTCTTATCATTAAACTCACCGTTGACCCTTATGGGTTCATCAGCGAGATATTAGTGAACATACTGCATGAGAATTTTATTACTTGGCTCCAGAAGTATTTGCTCATGAGTCTTTACAGATTTGCCATCAAAATCAGAGGATCTCAGGATCACATAGCATTTGACAATGATCTCATCTGTCAGGTTGGATGATGTGAAGAAAAGACTCATCAAGGAGATCTTTTGTGAGTATTAGTAATCATGATACAGTAAGCTCATTTGGTCAGCAACTGAATCAAGACAGCGAAGAATCAAATTCCACCAGATCACAGCTGGTTGTCATTTTTATTTTCACACTTTTCACTTTAGTGAAGATTTCTTACATCAATATTTATAAACACTTCCCCGTGTGACAACTAGCCCCGGTCACCCATATACATTAATCCTAATTCGGAATTGCAGACATCTGTGGGTCAACTTTCTGGATGGAATTTGTCTCCTTTTAAGGATTAATCTCTTATGTTGTAGCGTCTGCTAAATGGATTTAATGTCAATGGAAAGGGGAACTTGTTGCAACAATGAAAGAACAAGTGGGAGGTCTCAACTGTTCCTCATTCAGTCATTTTATGCTTTCCTCTTGAACAATTATTGCATGGACAGTCCCATTGATGGTCCCTGGGGTTAAGTGTCTTACTCAAGGGCATAATGGCGAGCTGAACTCTTATTCATAAGTCACCACTATAGGGATGGAATTGGTTTAGATCATATGCACTACAATCTTAAAAATATATGTTATTTATTGGCATTTTGGGGCCATGAAGAACCTTTAACATCCATGAACCTTTCCATTCCACAAAAGTTCTTTATAGTGGGAAAGTGTTCTTTAGATTTTTAAAATGTTCTTCAAACAAAGATAATAATAATTTAATAATAATAACTGTTCACTGAAGGTTATTTGGGGAACAAAAAACAAAAATTAATCTACTACAGGTATATTGCGGTTAAAAAAAACGCTATCAAGAGACTGATCGGATTGTTTTGTGTCTGTCACAATCAATGTATTGAATCTCTTCATCTTACGACTTCAACCACAATGTTTGTATAAAATGCTGCTGGAAAGCAAAACGAACAATTATATTCTTATAAAGTGCTACTCGTTCAGAAAGAACCTATTTAAGTGAACATAAAATACTTGGCCTGAAAAACAACCAAGCCATCAGTTTAAAAAAAACTAATTAAGAACAAATGTTCTCAGGCATGAAAAAAGTCTTCCTTAGAAACTAGACGTGTTACCACTCCTTCTGCACATATTATGATGTGATTTGCATAAACAGGCACAAAGCTCAGGTTATTTTAAACAGATTATACTGGTTTGAGATGGTCTCACTAACTTAAAAATAAAAGATACATGAGATGCCTTTTGGGACTCATCAGATTGTTACACTTAACCATTTCAAACCAGACTATCTAAACTTCCAAGGTTTCCTAAGATTTCATTATGACTTCAGAATCTTAAAGCTGAAGCTTCATGCACAATTGAATCCTTAAGTTCCTGCAAGAAGTTTAAAGACGGTCCTCCAGTGAGCTCATCATGAGGGAAAAGGTCCCTGAGGCACCAAAAAAATAAATACACGGAAGTTTCTTGAGTTCTTAAGTATTGCACATATTATCTAAAACTGGAATTGTGTTTAACTGGAATTATTGTGTTAATGAACGTTAATAAATGACAGAACTGTGTTAGCCTCTGAATTAGCAGGTGATTCTCATGTTAAATTTGATTAAACATTCAACTAATATTTTCCATAGTAAAAAAAAATAAAGTTGAAATGTCATGGTTAGCCAGACTGAGGGAGTTGTAACATTACTTTCACTTCTGTTGTACTTCTGTTGAACCACAACAATTTCACAATAAGGGACAGTCTATTAGCCGACATCTGACAGACATAATTGCAAAAGTTGCACTCACACGCTATATGTAATGTTTTTAAAAATGTTAGCTTATGTTTTATGTCTTAGTTGTATATTTGTTTTCTATTTATATTGCTGTTTTGAAAGAAATATCCCATGTATACCATTTCAAATTAAAATAAACTGAGGCGCATACAGTAATGATGAAGTACAGCAACTGTTTTTGTATACACCTACAAGTAAATTTGATTTTAATTCATCCACAACATTTCAAGTGTTTATGTTTTATATTAGTGTTACCAGTAGTGCTGGTAATAATTGCACTGTAATCTAGTAGTGGTATTTTAACAACGGCAGTGCTTCTTGTTCTTGACATTCATTTACACAGTTTTGGGATAAGCCGTAGATTTTTAAAGCACATCTACATTTATGCATTTGGGAGAAGCTTATAAGGTTAAAGGTATATACACATTATCAGTTCATGCATTCGCTGGGAATCAAACCCATGACCTTGCTCTACATGCTTACATTTTTTAAAAGGTTTCTGCCAAAATACTACAGTTGTTTCTATTGTACACTGGATCAAAATTTAATTTAAAGACCTATCAGCAGAAAAATACTTCAAGTTTACCTTAAAATTTAACACAATTACATATTTACCCACACAATTAGGGTAACATGAAACGAACACAATGTAATGTAGCCTACATTAAATAATGCAGTATAGAACACACCAGTGTAATAATTGATAACAAAATAAGAAATCCACACGTTAGTGCAGGGAATTCTGGGAATGCCCTTTTCACAATAAAGGCCATTATTTTTTACTTTAAAAAAAGTCAGTGTAGCAATTTAACTAAAGTACAGCATAATATCAATTTTAATATAGAACCATTTATTGCTAATTTATGGGAACTCCTTCAGTGAGCATACAAAGCTTTCCAGAAACCTTGTTTCACCACAATTCTAATTCAGTAGTTACAAAATATTAATGTTAATATTATTTAAGCATATTCGCAGAAAGCCACAGTTGCCATGATAAATGTTTGCACTGCACCAAAGCAAGTGTGCTGTGCGTCTGCCACTTGATCACTGCCACTTACAAACAATGACAGTTTCCTTGGAAGTGATTTTCAAACGGGTTTGTCAATCAAGACAAAAATATTTCTCTCAACCGCAATAGTCATTCAAATCGGTCGTACGAAGGGGGGCGTGGTTACAGTCTCACTGAACTGAAGCATCGCTACCCGCGCGCTCCACCACCACAACAGTCAGCTGGGGAGAGGCAGGCGTGTGCGCGCGCGCGTGCCGACCAACCGGGAAGCGAAGCGCAAGCCGAGAAAGACCCCGTTCAACCTCAACGGCGCAGGCTACAAGTCGAGGAGATTTCTACCCACTACATCCATTCCGTCCCCATCATGGCCGACCCAGCGGCTGTCGAGGGCGAGGGGGCCGCGCGAGGCTTCGCCAGGCAGGGCGCGCTGAGGCAGAAGAACGTGCACGAAGTGAAGAACCACAAGTTCATCGCTCGCTTCTTCAAGCAACCGACCTTCTGCAGCCACTGCACCGACTTTATCTGGTAAGTATTGGAGGACGTTGAGGTGTTGTTGTACATACACGGCTGCGAAGGGCACAGGTGACTCACTTGATGCTCGTGAGAGGAAAAAAACTAAAGCGTTTGAACACTCTCAGACATCCGCAGTGGTGTCAACACTGAACAAAGACGCCGACGGAAAAGACAAGCGCTTCGCGCAACGAGTCCAACGCAATGCTGCACCTCTACAAGATATTTAGCCTATATGTCAGTGCATTTGTATCTTTACGCATTTGGGTCATTCATAGCACATTTATTTAAGCTCTTCTTTTCATTAAGGATACATGTTAAAGTGTCTCACGAGAATGAAATTCCTCGCGCTATGATTAAGCCATCACCATCATCATCCTTAGAGATGGATTTGGCGATTTTGCGGAATATGGCGCGCGCCTGCGCGTCTTGCTGCTGCGCGCAGAGGAATGCGTCCAGATTTGCTTTCTGTGCTGTAATTTCTCACACAGTCTCACCTCTTTTGCAGGGGTTTCGGCAAGCAAGGTTTCCAGTGTCAAGGTAAGATTTTTTGGCCCCCTAGAGAAATTTGAGTCTTCTACATTTTCAATGTCTGCAACTGTTTATGCTCCGTCAATGCTCTGTTACATGATAACTGCTTGCCTTGTTTAATGTTAGCAGTGTTGCAAACATGAGTTTATGGTTCTTTCAATTCATTTGCGTGTGTTTGAGGAAGAAATACAGAGAAGAATTTTTTGGTTTCTAGTGGTGGGTTGAAGAGATTACTAGTGACAGTTGGTGCTGTTGAACTCTGGGAGGGGAGACCACGGCTAGTTGTCACAGCCAGCACATACTTATACATAACTATTTTACGTTCTGGCCAATTCCTATAAATTTGTACAATTTCACCCAAACGTTTCAGTACAATCTGAAGGTTAAGTTTAGGGGGGGACCCTTATTTTTGTACAAATCACAACAATCAGATTCAAGCAGAAATAGTTACATTTTTTCATGAGATCTGGTTGTCACTGCTTATATGCCAATGAGCATTTCCTATATAGTTTTTTTCTGTACAGACACATACCTTAGAGTTTTAGCTGCAAAAGTTATTGCACAATTACACACAAAACTGCTGCTAGAGTAAACCATGTGTAATTGAATTGAACTTTTGCTCTTTAGTTGGTGTCATTTATAGTATAGCCTTGGGTGTCAACATCCTTATGTGAATATTCAGAAATTAAATACAATATTCAGGCAGTGTTGCCATGAAAGTCAAAGCCTGAACTGCCATTATAATGGCATTTGGCAGCATTATCCTGAACACTTCACCTCCTACTCAGTTCATTAATGGGCTGTTAAAAACACATCATCCACAATTACTAGATTACAGTGCTACTTACTAAGACAACGAATACATAGTAGCAGAAACTGGGGCTAGTTGTCTCACATTTTACAATCATGAACATTTCTTTCTTAAATCAGCTAAAAAGCATTAAAATGACACAAACTTACTTCAGCCACACAACAAACACCAGCTACTATGATGTAGCCTAATGAACTGGTTTGTCTGCCTCAGGTGAAACTAAATAAGCAAGATACAGATCATTTAGACCAATCAAATAGGATTCAATTACATGTGGACTTGGCAATTAGTTTCTAATTAATGAATCAAGATACCCCACCCCCTGCACACATCTGTCAGGAAAAAAGGAAACCTGGAAATCCATTTTTTTTAATGAAATCATTCAGTTTAAATCTACTTTGATCAAAGTAAAAAAAAAAAAAAAAAGCTCAATTTTAAATGTTTAAATTCAATGAAGATCAGTAAGGATCTCGCTCAGCTCAGATAGATCTCAGTAGTGACTGTTATATTAAACATTACACCACAATTAATACACTGAAATTGTCATCTGTGTGTTTTAGCACAATGAGTTCTGTACAAATGGCCTGCTTGGCTTGTCTGCAGAGATAACGCCTTGTTCCCATGTTTCCTGCCTCCACATGGTCTCCAACAAATTCTAAATTTATGGAATTGATTAGCATATTTTATCACACTTAGAGAGACATCTCTCTTCCATGGCTCTTTATCTTTGCAGTCTCTAATGTTGAGTACTGTACTGAATTTGTTTGTTTGTTTGTTGGTTTTTTTCTCGGGCAAAGTCATTCCTTTATTTTCTAATAGTTCATCACTCTGGCATCATCAACTATATACAAAAGCTTGCCAATATTAAATCTTGATCTGTTTTACGTTATCTCATGACATTTTTTAAGTATATTATTGGCATGATACCAATTTTAAATAATTGCTGTATTGCATAGTCCAGCAGGACCATTGCTGATGCAGCGATATGTTAACAGTTAATGTTGATCATTTACTTTGTGGACACACACACACACACACACACATATAAATGCAACTGTAAAAGAAATAAAGATTGATTAAACAAAGCATAGATCGGGCCTCATCTTGTTAATGTTCCCTACATGCACATGTGCAGATTGAACAGAGTGAGATAACAGCCTGCCCTTTCCCTTGTGCCAACATTACATTTCTGTATTCATGCAAGAATCATTGTAATAATTTAGTCGTTCATGTGGGCATTTAGTTGATAGTTGAACTGAAAACTAGTGACTATGAAATGAAAATTTGTTGTTGCTTTTGATCTATGTCTGTTAGCTTGGAGATTCATCCATATAATAGTGTACTCCTAAAAATTCACCAAATCAATGTTTTTGTTAGGAAATACATAAAATAAGGAGAGAAAACAATGTTTGTCTAGTAATTTCATGGGTTCTTTAAATTCATAATGCAAATACTAACAGGTAAAATGTACATAAGATTGACATAAGATTCACGTCCCATCTCTCATACATAGTAATAAAAATATTTCTTTCTTTTTTGTGTAAGTATTTGTATTTGGTGAGAATAAAAAATAGAAGGTAAGAGAGGAGGTCAGAGCTGTGTATCCCTGACCTGCTTCTGGTAACAAGACCAGCACAACAGCTTGTTTGAGACCAGCACAACAGCTATTTTTACCATTTAATTTTACTGGCAAATACTTGCAGACTGAAGTGAAGAGAGAAAGAGGATGAGAATGCAAACACGAGGTTGAAGTGAAGGCTACTCTTCAATTAACCAAGACATGCTTGACATAAAGCTTATATTAATCCCTTTGAAACAGATGCAGTCAAATACAATGCTTTTTAATAATGCTAGCACATTAATTCAATCATTAACGTCACTGATCTTTCTACCACTGAAAAACATGTAGGCTACTTGACGTGCACCTGGGTGTATGTAAATCTATAAACCCAGGTTCGTATTAAATTACACAGTCATGAACAACATGGAACAGTGCCAAAATGTGATGTTTGAAAAAAGAACAGTTGCTGTCATTGTCATACATTTCAGTTATCAATCCAATTCTTAACATTTTTATTCAAGTTTAGGTTTAAAAATATGTATTTACTTTGAGTGGAGTAAAAAGATGTCTGATATGTAAATGATCCATTAGCAAAAATGTGTGCAAGCTAAAAACCAAAAAGGTCGGGTAATCATAAACATTAGGTTGCAAAAAACAAACAAATAAATTATCATTATTTTAGTGTTTGTCATTCCACGAAGTCTCTTGTTATGGTCACTTCTTCAGTTTGTTTTGTTCACTCATTTGTCTAATGAAGCTTGTCAGACCTAAAAAATATTGCTACTAGACAGACTATGAAGTAAACAGTAACATTTAGTTTACAGTAACATTATAAATAAATGTGGGACACTGGATGCAATGTTTGGAAATGTTATGATAGTTACTGCATGGACACTGAGGTTGCTTGGTGAGTTTTAAAGGGACAGACAAACTGATAGCAGGCCTTTGTGACAGAACCCTGTCATCACTGACTGCATGAACCTTCTGTAATCACACAGCTGTAATGACTGGAAGGCAATAATTGAACACAAAGATATAATTAATAAGGACCTTGACTTTAATTAAGATGCATGTAGCTGTGGGATTTAAGAGATTCCATAATGAATGTGTGTGAAGTCCTATTTTTGCCATTTGTATGCTGTGTGCATACACTGTCTGTAATTCCTTTTATTGGTAGTGATTCCTAGGACAAGCATCGCAAGGCATTTTAACAAACCTCTAACCCTAAAGTTAGGGGTTCTCAATACATTTCAAAGCTGAGTTTAAAGTCAGCATGAAACAGAAGCTAGTCTTTTTTTCCCTGTTGTGACGTACACTGCCCGGCCAAAAAATCAAATAAAAAAAGAGTCGCTAATAAAAAAAAGAATTTAAATAGGCTCATGTTTAAGAGTCTATGATTGGAACTAGTGTTGTCAAAAGACCCGGTACTTCGGTACCATGCCGGTACTAAAAAAAATTAAGTACCGGTGGTACCGAAGTATCCGTGTTAATCCGGTTCTTGATGCGCTGTCCGAAAGGTGCACAGTTGCATCCTCTTCATGTCTCAAACACTGAGACATACGACCGGCGGCGCTGCTAATGCGGTGGCTCTGAATCCACTCGTTGACTAGAAAGGAGGAAAGAGCCACATATGGAAATATTTTGGATTAGGCTAATGTCATGTTACCATAAGTCCAGACCTTAAATTCATTGAAAGTCTTTAGGAGGTGCTGGAGGAGACTTTACAGAGTGCTGGACTCTTGCATTGTCAATACAAAATCTTGACCAAAAATTCATGCACCTCTTGATGGAAACAAATGTTGTGATGTTATTTCCATCAAGCGGTGCACCAATAATTTCTCACTTAAAACTGTTGCCAAACAAATAACATGCTAGAAACATAATAATCACTGCAATAAGGATCCAGTCATAGACTCTTAAGCATTTGTCTATTTAAATCCAAACAGCAACTTTGTATAGTGTAAATGACGGTATAAACCCAAGTGAAACGGCTTCTCGAACAAGGAACCGAACGATGAACAGTAAACACATCATCAGAGAAGAGATGTCGCTACTAAAGGGAGGCAAAGTTATTTTCATTAAAGATTGTTACAAGAAATAATGAAGTGCAGTGCACCGATCAATTATTTATAATAAATGCTGCAATATTCCATTAAAAAAAAAAATTCCTGGTGACTTCAGGCATATTTTGTTTATTTTTGTATGATTTTGGATTGCCGCTTACTGTTCAATGAAAAATCTGTTTCTTAAAGGTAAACCAGTTTCTAAACATTGTCCTGCCAGCAGCATTATATAAACAAACCCGTTATGTAAATATTGAATATATTATATGCAGAAAACAATACTAGAACAGGCACTCTAAATCATTGAAGCTGTCACTGCAAGTTTAACCATGTTTGAGCTCACTGCCTGTGCGAGCAGAGTTATGGACTTCTGAAAATGTTTCCATTGTAATCAATGAAGCTGCCTGCATTGCAATTCATCTTTTTATTTACTCTACACGGTTCTTGATGATTTGTTGTTGTTGTCATGAATCCAAAAAAAAATCCTTTCACTTTGGTATTAAGGCTTCTGGTGTTGTGTGATGTTTCTGGTACTCGTTTTCATGTGCCAGTGTGACTTGTGCAGCTCTACCTGTATTTAATGTACTCACACAATCTGTTAATGCTCAGATCTACGTAATTTGGCTTGCTTCTACCAAACGACAGGGGAATTTGGACCAACGTATGATAGTTTGATTTGATTGGATGCATAGCCTTTGACATCAAGGATATGGGTAGCATTTCTCTTCCCTTTTAAACTTTGCCTATTTATTTTTTTATATCCTATCAATGCATAATAAAATGATTAGATTTAGCATTTGTATTGTCACAGTGGATCTGCAACCCATTTTTGGGTCGTAACCCACCAGTCAAACTTACATTGGAGGGTTCTAGAACATCGACCATTCAGAAAACCCTAGCAAACACATAACAAAACCCTGACAACCACCCACAACACCTTAATATTAGGTGGGGACATTTGCAAACACAAATCTCAATCTCTTTAGTTCACTTTACTTTGTTGTTTTTAAGCACATTCCAAGAAGCTCAGGAGCAGTTTGTGGTTTATGATTTTCTTTGTGGTGACCACACATCTAGTTAGTCTGCCTATGCAAGAGCATATTTTCAATCACTTTTATGCAATATGTTTGTGTTTGGGATGCACCAAAGGTTGAACGTCTAAATACTGTGCAGGTTCAAACTTGTTTAGCTACCAAAGAAAACATATAAAAGACGTCATGGTTGGAAAGTGTGTCTTATCAAAACAGTGCACTAATGCGTAGGTGTGAGCTGACAAAGCTGTGCCACTTAAATTGTCTCTGGTCGAGAACAAAGTTTGAGATCAAACTAATTTGACAAATTATATAGCAAGATGTCTGTAACAGGACAATAGAAATATAACTTCTATAAAAAGTCATGTCAAGGGGTAAGTTAAACAAGAAAACGTAAACATTTATATTACTTTAAACTATTTCACATAAATATATTAACATAAATGAGTTGTCTGTAATTGATTAGGCTGCAAATAAACGCAGCCTTGGTGAGCATAAGTGGCTTCTTTCAAAAATATTTAAGAATCTTACCCACACCAAACTTTTGAACGATAGTGTACACAATCACATGACAAAAAATTGTGTACAGTTTGCTATGGAGCTGTACGTCTTATCCTCTGACACATCTTACCCCACTCTCCTTTACATGTCTTTTTAATTGTGATATTGTCAAGAGTTAAGGGAATACTTCACCCAAAAATGAAAATCCCATAATTTACTCATCCTCAGGCCAGGTGTATATATGACTTTCTTCTTTCAGCCAAACACAATCAGAGTTATATTAAATAATATCCTGGCTCTTCCCAGCTTTGTAATTGCACATTTTGTAATTGAGTTTTTGAAAAGCACATCCATCATAAAAGTAATCCATACGACTACAGTGGGTTAATAAAGGCCTTCTAAAGCAAACCGATGGGTTTTTGTTAGAAAAATATCCATATTTAAAACTTTATAAACTATAATCACTGGCTTCCGTCAACAGCCTCTTGCGTTCACAAGAGAGTCCAGTTCCGGTGTAAGGGTGACCTCTGACCCAACGTAGGACATTCACGTCGTTTGTAATTTTTCTTTAAAACTTCTTGACTTAGACTTCTAATTCGTGACCGGCATTTTGTTTTGCTCTCTGCACTTTCGTGTTCGTCAATTCTCACCTGAGCTTACGCTACACCTATACGTCACACGTCGAGGTCACCCTCCGCTGGAACCAGACACTCTTTATAAAGCTTCAGAAGGCCTTTATTAACCCATTGGAGTCGTATGCTTTACCTTTATGATGGATGGATGTCCTTTTCAAAAACTCAGGCACTATTCTATGCCATAATAAAGCTGTGAAGAGCCAGGATATTATTTATTATATCTCCGATTGTGTTCGGCTGAAAGAAGGAAGTCACATGCACCTACAAAGGTTTAAGGGTGAGTCAATTTAAAAAAGTTATTTTTTGTGTGACCTGAAAGGAAAAGTTCCTTTCAACAGGGCCTATAGAAATAACTATATTACCGTCCTCACCAATGCACCATAACTTTCTGTTTATTATAAGCACACGCTGCAGTTTTGTCGTCGGCCACTTTAAATGCTCAAGCTCTTTAACGCAGGATGGATTCTGATTGGCAATGTTATTATCGTTCATCGCTAGAAAAAAAAAAAAGAACTCTGAAAGTGATGCCAACGATATTGTTACTCTGTGTCGTTATTGTAGTTGTGGTGGTGTGGCCATTCTGTTCAATTTTGAACGATTTTTAAACCGAAATCTTTATCGTTATAGTTATCATCCTTGTTGTGAACGGGCCTTTAAGCTGAGGCAGACTATAAACTTGACATTTAGCAGAGAGAACAGTTCCACCCTCTTTAACCCTTAGGTCTTGTTGCTAGGCAACAACTGACAGATTACAGGGGGAATGTCCTGGAATACTTGCAGGGGAAGGGTGTGCCGAATAGAATAGACTGTTTACATGTGAAGGGGAGATCCTGTAGCTTCAGTCTGGCCGCTGTAACTCGACCGTCCCTGCCTCCTCCTTTATGTAACTAAGCATGCATTCCAGTAGCTGGAATGTGCGTGTCAGATTAGCTAGATTTACCAACTGTACATGCGCGTGGTTCCCTCCTTCAGGTACATTTATATTTACCTGTTCTGTTAAGTTCGGCCAGATATTCAGGAGGAAAAAAATGTACATTGTACAAGAAAAAGTGTTTTCCGTGAAACAGATTTGCAGTTAAATCACAGATCGCAACAGTTGCCATTGAGTTATCAACCTCATTAATAATTTATCTAACGATGCATATTTAATAGTCTGGTTAATAATGAATGCTAAATCCCAATGATTAAAGTCTGAAGGCCTATAATGTTTTGTTGTTGTTTTGTGTTTCTGTCTATTTCTTTATGGTTGTCAATCCAGTTTTTTTGGGTAAAAAATTGCAGTTTATATTGCATATTTACAGAAAATGATGCTCTAATATAGGCATTAGGCAAGATAGATACACTTTTATGTTCCTGAAGTCATTTTTAAAAAAATAGACTTCTAAAATTTTCGAAATATATTTCCTATTTGTATATCTTATTTTGATATTAATGTGAAATATGACATCACGTACATCACATCACGTACATCACATCACTGAATATGTTCTTAACAGGTTATGATTGTCAGCCATCATACTGTACATATTCAAATTCCTTTTAAAGTCTTTAATACTTTAATGTAAGACTACTAGTACGTGTACTAAAACATGTACTGCTTATGAATATTTCATTTTATTTGACTTGTTTTCTAGTGAAAAAATATGCATTAACATGATCAATTTACTTGAGGCAACACCGCATGAGATATTTAGACGTGTGGAGACAAGTGTATTTTGCCTGCACTACACTTTCGGATTTGTTTCATTTTCTTTAACTTGTTTATACCTGAAACAAATGAGAAACAAAAATGTCATTGCATTAGGACAATACACTTTTATTAAAGATATGCTAATTATCTCATACAGTGTTGCTTCTCAAGTAAATGTATCTTGATTTAAAAATTTCTTAGATATTTTAACCAGACAAGAAAGACAAAAATACTTGTTAAGACAGGGATTTTTGGAGTGCTCAGTTAAATTTTTTTAGTGCTAATCGGGGCTTAGTTGGCAGATCATTTAGCGGTTTATGATTATTGGCTTTACTTTCCACTCTGTTAGACAGATTATAAAAAGAGCAGCTTTTATTTGATCCCATCTCATGCTTTTAGGGATACAGGCTGTTTGGAATATTTTGAGCTGGGGCATTATCTAATAAAGCATTATGAAATGTGTGTGACAATATCATATTTAGACAGATCAATAAATGCACTCCTTATGGATGCCCATACATTTGCATTCACTTGGCACACATTCTACAGTGATTTACGGGTCTTCAATGTTATACATTTATCATGTGCATTTTTGGCTAATTTGATTTATTCTAAAACAGATTTTAAATATGTTTTGCAGAATTTTCCTCTTAAATCAGTACAAAAAAAAGTTATATTTTTTTGTGTGGGCCTACGTGAACTTGATGGGCTCTTTTAGCATGTGATATGTATTCATTGTTTCATGTAACGCTAGTTTAACATTGTATGTAGAGATTTAGGTGTGAATGTCACCCTTTATTTGTTCCAATAACTATGATGAATATGAGCATTTGTCATTATCCCACCTTGTTGCTCTTCTTGTTTGTATTGACCAGAGAATTATTATTTTTTATTTTTTGTGATTTATTATAATTGTTTAGTGAGTGAGTATTAGACTTTCATAGGCACATTCTGGTTTGACCTCACGCTGTGAGGTTTATGATAAAGCAGGATGCAAATTAGGCAAATACAGGTAAGAAGAGCAAGATTCTTGGCTCCGGTACACAATGCAACTTGACCAGCTAGACTCATGTGCATGATTATGCAAAGTTTAATTACATATGGCAACTTCTATTTGTTGATAGAATGAAAGTTTCACATTTCGTTTACACTAGCTGCAAATACAGCCCAAAGCATTACATGGTGTTATGAAGAAATAAACATGATAATCTTCTCAAACTGCTCAGATTCTTGTCAGTGTTGTTATTGAAGTGAATTTTAGTTATGTTTATAGTTGATTGAAATAAAATAAAATATAAATATTTGATGAAAAGTGTTGTTGGCAACTATGAAATAAAATTAACTGATGTATTGAAAAAAAAAAGCTAAATAGGATTATGTAAAATAAAACTATTAAAAGTGACAAAAGCACATAACAAAATTGGTACAACTAAAATGAAAACTTTAAATATACAAATACAAGTTAATTAAACATTTATAAGTACTATAATGGTATATAAATAATACTAAAATAAAACTTTTTAATGTCAATAGCCAGAAGCACAAATGTCCTCCATCTCATCCTCTAAAGATTTACCTCCTGAAGAATATCAGCTTTTGGAGATATACAGTGATTCCAAGAAGTATTTGGTCACTTGAGTTTTGCATTAGCCCACCAAAGATCTAACCACATGGCATCTGCAAACAAATTATCCAACAGCTTTACTGAGAACTAACAACCAGAAAGTCTCCAAATAATATTTGTCTTAATTCTGAACTGTGTATCTAGCGTTTTATTTACCGTTTTAGTTCTTTAAAAAAAAAGGAAAAAAAAACAAGAACTGTGCTTGTGCTTTCTTTCTGTGAACTAAATGCCACTTATTTTAGTATTTTGATATTGAATACAATACAAAATGTTTTGGGGTCACTTAATGAAGTGTTCTCTTTCTCTCCCTTTCCCCCAGTGTGCGGTTTCGTGGTCCACAAACGCTGCCATGAATTTGTTACTTTTTCCTGCCCAGGGGCCGACAAGGGCCCTGCATCAGATGTAAGTGAAGCCTTACTAGACAACAAGCAACTCCCTCACCCACCCCCTTTCTATCCATCAGCTTCTCTTGCGCCATCTTTTCTGATGAAAATACACTTCCTTTCAGTTGAAAGAAACTACTTCCTGTGACTAAGCAGTTCACACACACACACTTATTCATGTGTACACACTGCTTGGTGAGCAGTTTAAATATTTATTAAGTTGTAACTGATTATGTACTGTTTAATGAAGCCTAACACTATTCATGTTCCTCATGTGTTTGCTTGTACTATATAATCACGTGCACACAGGCAGAGACATCAGTTTTCTCTTCTCTAATCTCTATTTATAACCACGCTTCCTCCCTGTATGTGTAAAAGCAGGCGCACACATGCAACACATCCTGTGATGTGCTTTGTTTCTGCATTGCAGCCAATTATATTTGTTTTCCTTTGAATGATACTGTACATCACAAGTGATGTTTGTTGCATCTCCATTGTGTGATGCTGCTGTGTAGAAAAGCTTGAAAATCTTGACCTTTACACCATTGACTCCTGTACAAAAGCTTGAAGGTTGTGTTGAATAATTAGATCATTAACTTGCTTTTGTTTTTGCAATTGCTGGCATCATTTAAACAAAAGAAAAGCAGCAATCAAAATTCTGCTTCTTCATATAGCTGCACTTTATTTTTTTTATAGGAATATTTGCAGCATTTTATTACTTGGGTCTCTACATTGGCGCCCCCTAGCTGTAGATATTTAGCATGTTGTTTCATTAAGTGCCTCAACGTCCACTGAATTGTTTTTTGATTCCTTCTTGCATATCTCGCTGCAGTTGGCCCTTTGCTAAGCTCTATCCATTTTTCTGTCCATATTTTTTGCAATTGTTTTTTTTAAATCAAAGACCATAGTCGAGAGAAGACTTTATTGGAAAGCAATTAGAAATGATAACATTAAGTCAAGTCAAGTCAAATATATTTATATAGCGCTTTTCACAATACAGATTGTATCAAAGCTGCTTCACAGTATCAATCAAAACAACTTAACAATGTTTGTTTATTAGTATTACTGGAAAAAAAAGACATCCAAGTTTGGTAGAGCTGATCAATGGTATGATTGGTTAATTAATTTGAATTAGTGCAGGGTTATCAGTAAAAGAACCTTAAAAAACATCAGGTAAAACATTGCTTGAAAATGATTTCATTTCAGCTAGTTGCCAATGTAACATTTATGATTTTTCATTTAGTTGAACTTGATGTACTAAGATAACTAAGTAAACCTGAAATAAAATATATTAAAAACTATTTAGACATACTTGAAACATGAACATGAAAAAAACACCCAGGAAAATTACAACATCTTCAACGATAATTAAAATGATAACAGAAAATATATAAATAAAAACTATAATATCATATCAATGTAATTAAAATAACACTGCATTATTGATCTGTAATTAATGCATTTGCTATGATGTGATTCCAATAACTAACATTAATCGCTGTGTAATTTAAATTATGTTAAGACAACATTAGAGAAGCTGTAGCTGTTACTTCTGATTTTCTACATGTTTCTACATGTTCTACATTTTCTTGTTTTAATTTGGTCATTTATTGATTTAACTAAATATCACAAAATATAGCTTTGCTTTGCTTCTGAATTATTGTTGTAACCTGGGGTTTAGTAATAATACCCTCCTGTTGAGGTAGTTTCTTAATAAGAAAGTATTGTGTGTTTTTGTGTCACAGGACCCTCGCAGTAAGCATAAATTCAAGGTACACACATACTCCAGCCCCACATTCTGTGACCACTGTGGATCTCTACTGTACGGGCTCATACACCAGGGGATGAAATGTGACAGTGAGTCTAAACCCACCACACACACACACACACACACTCACACACACACACACACACACACACACACACACACACACACACACACACACACAAACACACACACACACACACACACACACACACACACACACACACACACACACACACACACACAGACACACACACACACACACACACACACACAAATCTTGATCTTTGTGTGACTCTGGATGTTTTTGTGTGTGCGTGTGTGGGGGTGTGTGCGTCCTGGTGTTTGTGTGGGCATTTCTTAGTAAGTAGTGAGTGAGAAATACTGAGTGAGAACCTACATGTGTAATGCTGTCAATCTAATTATGTGTGGTTTTCTACAGCTTGTATGATGAATATTCATAAACGATGTGTAGAAAATGTTCCCAGTCTGTGTGGAACAGACCACACCGAGAGGAGAGGACGGCTGCATATCAGTGCTAGTATCACAAATTATGTTCTCACCGTGACCAGTAAGTTCACACACACACACACAGTTTTTATACATATATATATATATATATATATATGTTATTAATGTTATTAAATTCAGGTAATTTAGCAATTCACAATGCCCCTCGCAAAAACCCAGATCACTGTGACGTCTGAAATACCCTAGTAACCACATAGCACACATAGTAACCTATCAGAACACATTAGCAATCGCATAGCAATGTCCTGGCAACCAAATCAGCCACATAGCAATGTCTTGGTTTGCTGATTTTAGCTGGTCTCTTGGCCTGGTCAGGCTGGTCTATACAATATTCTTCAAAAGTTTGATACGTAATTGATAGAATTTAATACTTAATCAGCAAGGATGCATTAAATTGACCAAAAGTGACATTAAATACATTTATAATGTTACAAAAGATTTCCAATTCATTGCAGGATCCTGAATAAAATGTTGAAGGTTTCCACAAAATATAAAGGGGCGTAAGTTGTTTTCAACAATGATAATAGTAAGAAACGTTTCTTGATCACCAAATCAGCATATTAGAATGAATCCTGAAAAATCACGTGACACTGAAGACTGGACTGAAGTAATGGCTTTGCCATCACAGGAATTGCATTTTACAATATATTAAAATAGAAAAGTTATTTTAAATTGTACTGTTTTTATTGTAATTTTGATCAAATAAATGCTGCTTTGGTGAGCATAAGAGACTTCTTTCAAAAACATTAAAAAAATATTTCTAACCCCAGTTTTTTAGCTGTTTTTTTAGAGGAGTTTTGGCCACTTTTCAGATGCTCATGCTAATCTAGTTGAACTCAAGTCTGTTCAGTTAAGGGACAGCTAAAACCAATTTAAATCACCTTGATCTGCAAAAATAACATGTTTGGTCTGATTGGTTAACATCTGATTGGTTGTCTGGTTTTATAACCCCAGACACTACAATATAGTATTTTAGGTGTGCGGATATTTGGTCCTGGCATGGATAAAGATTTAATTGTTTTAGAGTTAATCCTTTACAATAAGGTCCCATTAGTTAATGCATTAACTGACAATGAGCAATATATTTGTCTCAGTATCTGTCCATCTTTGTTAAAGGGATCTTGAACCCCTTTTGTTTATTGTTTTATAATGTTTCCTGGGGTGCACTTATAATGTTAGTATGATTTTTACATAAAAATAAAAAAAATGATAAAAAAAATTTAGAAATAAAAGATTTTAGCACTCTGATTTGAACGCTTTAAAGGGACGTGTCTGCTGTGAGAATTCAGTGTAAATGTACACTGCTGTGATTGGCTGACATCTTTGCAAATGAAATAGACAAGTATTTCATGCAGAACTCTCTCGAAAACTTTAAGCACGTTTTTACTATTACAGTTCTCAATGTTTACTAATCGTGTTATAGCATTACATTTAGATCGTGGCACATTCCACAACAAGGCGTTATCTGGGGCTGGTTACATTAAAAGCTGTTTGGACTAACAAGGATGTTTTCAGTTCTGAAACATACAGGATATTCTTATAGTGTGATGTCTTATTATAGTGGAAAGTCTTATATGTCAAAAGCTCAAGGAAAATGTTCTTTCCCAGTTCATAAAAACACAACTGTTCATTGTTAGTTCATGTCAGCTTTTGATTTTAATGTATTAGTAAATGTTGAAACTAACATGAGCTAAGATTAATAAATGCTTTAGAAGAATTTTTCATTGTTCATATAAACTAATGTAATTAACAAGTGTTTACAAATGGAACCTTGTTGTATAGTTACCAGTTTAGATGCACTGGAATTTTATGTCATTTGTGCTTCTTTTTTTTTTAGTGGTCAGTTGCATTTCCAAACAAATGCTCTGATGATAATTTACATCTTTATGAACTGATATTACTGAGGAAGGGCTTTGTTCAGAAACTAGAAAACCCACAGCTGTGCTGGTTTTGAATATGGAATGTTATAAGCAAATATGGTCAGTGCTGTTGTGGCTTATGTGATATATTAGCTGGGCAGAAAGCAAACTGCTTTACTAGCTTAAACTTTCAGCCAAGCATGCAAATCAGTAGAACAAGAGAAGAGAATTTTTGCTTTAATGGAAATGTTGCAAAAATTGTGAAGTTTGAATGTTTTTAGCTTGGCTAAAGATGATTTCTAGATTCTCGATAAAAAAAATAATAAAAAAACTCTGCAACAAAGTGTTCTAAACGAGCCTGTGTTTTTCTCAGCTCTTTTTGCCTTGGGCAGAAACAGCATCCTCTGGAAACATGAGATCAATCCGCCAACGATCGCCCCACATCTCATTCACAGCAGCTCACTCATCCATCAGCTCTCTAGAGCTACATTTAGAGGGCTGTGTATATAGATAGCTGAAGTTTCATGCAATTTGCCTATTATTTATAGCATTCTTACAGATTCTTGAGTGTCAAATGGTGTGCTGCAGTTGACATTGTTAAAATATAATCCTAGCAACTAACTAGTACACCATGGCAAGTGCCTGGCACAGCCTGATCAAACAAAGGCAACTGTCAAAAGTGTCAAACAAATGACTGGTTAATTGTGATGAGATCAGACAATGAAATTAACAAAACACTGGGCTTAAATACAAAGACAAGCTAATCAAGAGAACAAGACACAGGTGCGTAATAAATCAAACAATGAAAAACCATAGAAATAAACTAAAACCAAGGAAACTAGAACACGTAGTCATCCACCCAAAACAGACACAAACCCAGATTACCTGTTACAGCTAGAAACTGCCTAGCAACCATCTAACAATAGGCCTATGTCACGAAAAAATTGAAGACCGGAAGTACGTCTTTTAGTAGGGATACGGCTCTTCCGGTTAGCCTTTTACAATGGCGGAGTCCGATAGATACCAAATCTCTCCGTAACCTGCCTGAAGTCACATATGACGATGTGGTTCGGATGGTAAATGAAAACTCTCAAGTGGAAACGTCAAAACTGAGGAAAGTGTACACTACATCAACAGCTGCGGGTGTAGCCTGCCATTGTTGTTATAGCTCTAGCCGTTCGCCAGTAAGGTAAATGTTTCTATGGTAACAGCGAGTTGGACCAATCAGCAGACGTTGCTGCTACGCTTAGGATTGTGGGTAGTGTAGTTTTTTTTCCATAAGATCGTGGATAAACCATGTTTTTCTTAAAACAAGGTTGATTTCATACAAACTTGTAGCTTCTACAGGAGCAGAAACCTTAGTTTCACAACCTCATAGCTCATGGTCAGTCTACCTCGGATGGTTTAGACATTATGGCTGATAATCTAAATCCTTATCGAGAAATACTGTTGACCGGAAGTTCTGAATCCCTACTCCGCGTTCCGGAAGCAGGAAGTGTGACATAGGCCTATTCCCTAGTACCTAACAATGCCCTAGCAACCGAGCCTAGTAACCATTCAGAAAACCCTAGCAACTGCCTAGCAATTGTAGTTTAGAAATTTAGTTTAGATCAGTGGTATTATTGTTGTTAACTAAAACTACTAAAAATATAACGCTGAAATAAATTAGATTAAATCTAATTTAGATCAAATGGAGTTATAAGGTTTTTGAAGATATAATTATAATATATTTTGAAGTCCTGCATTCATTGGTTTTCACATTGTGTATTTTAATTTACAGTCAAGGAGGCTCGTAACTTGGTGCCAATGGATCCAAATGGACTATCAGATCCATACGTGAAGCTTAAATTAATTCCAGACCCAAAGAGCGAGAGCAAGCAGAAGACCAAAACCATCAAGTGCTCCCTCAATCCTACCTGGGATGAACACTTCAGCTTGTGAGTGAAAAATAAACCAATCTGCAATGCAGTTGTGTGGATGTGGATGTTTTACATGTGTGCAATGTCTCTTTCCATCTTCATGCCACCATAGTAACCTCAAAGATACAGATAAAGACAGGCGTTTGTCAGTGGAGGTGTGGGATTGGGATCTGACCAGCAGAAATGACTTCATGGGGGCCATGTCTTTTGGCATCTCCGAGCTGCAGAAACAAGGTGTCGATGGATGGTAAGCACTACCATGATGGGATACACCTGCACATCAGACCTCAGTGCTTGAGGTTTGAGACCATCGTTTTGATCTGTTTGGATTGTAGGTTTAAGTGTCTGGGCCAAGAGGAAGGGGAATATTTCAATGTTCCAGTTCCGCCAGATGGAGAGGAGGGCAATGAAGAACTGAGGCAGAAATTTGAGGTTAAATCCCATTTTGTTTACACATTTTTATTGAATTTTTTACATCTAACTTTCCTCTTTCTGACAATATTCTGAATGTTTGTCGTTTTTGTGTTTTTTTTTTTCTTCTTCCAAAAACTCCAGAGAGCCAAGATTGGGCCTGGCACTAAGAATATAGATGGCTCTTCAAAGAATGATATCTGCAAATATGATGCCAATGGAAACCAAGACCGCATGAAGCTCACAGACTTCAACTTCATCATGGTGCTGGGCAAAGGCAGCTTTGGCAAGGTAGCACACACTATTGTTTATAGATTTTTTTTTAAAGGAAATTAATACTTTTATTCAGCAAGGACATATTCAATTATTTAAAAGTGACACAACTTTTTCTGAAGGATCGTATGACTCTGAAGACTGTGAAGAAATGAAGAAATTACATTTTAAAATATATTTAAATTGAAAACGCTTATTCTTATCTGTATTTTTATTTTACAATATACTGTTTTTTTTTAATCAAATAAGCACAGCCTTGGTGCGCAGAAGAGGCTTTCAAAAAAATCGTTATACTTTATTTTAATGTGTCCTTGTTAGTGTAATTATACATTAAATACTGAGTAACGTTAGATTAATTAACTACATGTATTTACTATAGGGTTAGGGTTTGATCTATGGTTAGTTGGATGTTATTACTACAGTGAGTGCATGTAACGTATATAAGAAGGACACTGTTAAAGCTGCTGTCCGTAATTTTTAAGTAAAAAATAATCCAAAAATAATTATTTTAAAAAAACCATCTTCAGCCAGTGTTCAAATCTATCTGCTTGCCATAGCTAGATTCAAAACGGTTAGCTTGTAATAATGATTTTAATTCCAGTGGTACTGGTGGGTTTCCGCGGGAAATTCGAGCATGTCTTTGCGTCATTACGTCACATCCGTACACATAAAGGAGTTTCGGCTGCCGGCTATACTCCGCGTGAGGAGATGTAGAGATGTATAGGCTTTTCTCGCAGCACTTTACATAATTAAACTTATGGCGGATCCGAAAAAGATCCAAACAACAATCATCAGAGTCAACTGGAGATTCACCAGTTATAAAACCCAAAAGACTTCGTACTTCGGATTTAAGGTGGCTAGAGAAAGAGAAAGAAATTAACCGAACACAAGGATAAACATCAGCGGGACTTTTGAAAGGTGCGTGAACTCCGTGTTTTGAAGAGTTCAAAACGGAAGAATAGACCACTTTTTTCTGCTTAACAAGTAAGACATTTCAATTGTTCAATCGTGTAACAGTACCACTGTTTTCTTAATTCACACAGTTATGGAGTTTCTTTGTTGTGCCTTTCTCGTTTAGCTATTATGGAGAATATGAATTCTGAACTACACAGGTAATAAAACACATTAAATGCAACGTTAGTCACGCAATCCTGATGTTGTTAACATGAACAATTTGAGAACAAAGTAGGCTATAATTTGCACGGTTCCTGTAAATTGCGTTGATTAAATCTAACGATCGCTTGTCATGTCGAATGCTTTTTCCCCCTTAGTTGATCAGAACAAAAATGGATGTTACTTACTTGTTCAGAAGATATTTTCCGGTGAAAATTCTTATGTCGGTCAAACTTTCAAAAAGTGAATCTGTGATTCTGAATGACAGTATCCACACAGCGCGGTGATTGACAGCAGCACTCGCCTCAAAACACTGTGTTCATCCGCGCTGTTTCATGCCGATTTACAACCCACGTAAAGTTGATAATTCCGCAAATAACTGCAATTGCAGATTTCGAACAGAGATGGTGACAAAGAGGAAAAACTGCGGACTGTAGCTTTAAATAAAGTGTTACCAAACAAATCTTACAAACCCCAAACCTTTGAATGGTAGTGTTAAAAGTCTGTTCTTTTTCAAGACTTGTTGAATAGTCAGCAAATTATAAGGGAGAAAAAACTATTAAAAACACAACATTGTACCCCATACTTATCAGTAAATAATTTAAAGAGACCTTCTTAACAGCACATTTATTTATAAATGAAATACACATGGGACGTTTAACAAAAAAACATGTAATTTCTAGGCTTCATATCATGTAATTTAACTCTCATCATGTCAATTATGCATAATTACTCAATATTTACACATTTATTTTACATTGAAATAAACTATCAATTAATAATGAAATTATTTGAATATCTGTCACAGTATTCTTGCTCTGTCGTTCTCCAGGTGATGCTTGCTGAGCGTAAAGGCTCAGATGAGCTGTACGCAGTGAAGATCTTGAAGAAGGACGTGGTCATTCAGGATGATGATGTGGAATGCACTATGGTGGAGAAGAGAGTTCTCGCTCTCTCTGGCAAACCGCCCTTCCTCACCCATCTCCACTCGTGCTTTCAGACCATGGTAAACATCACACACACAGAACAACAGATTCACATGACAAACACTATGATCTCCTACTCAATTGTGTTGTTGTTTGTAGGACCGCCTTTACTTCGTGATGGAGTATATCAATGGTGGAGATTTGATGTATCAGATACAACAAGTGGGAAAATTTAAGGAACCCCATGCTGTGTATGTATTTACTCCCAAACACACAAAACATTTAAATAAGGACAAAATGACTGAGATAATTATTCATTTAAATTATTTATTGAACAAAGTATTATTATTTTTTTTTTAGACTGCTTTATAGTTAAGACTTTAATGGCTGCTGACAAACAGCTTTGCCATCACAGGAATAAATTACATTTTAAAATATATTATAATTAAAAAAGTTATTTTAAATGGCAATAATGTTTCACAATAATATTATTTTTACTGTATTTTTGATCAAATAAATGCAGCCTTGATGAGCAGAGAGACTTCTTTCAAAAGCATAAAAAATCACAACCTACAACTTGATCACAAATCACAACTTTTGAAGAGTTTAGTGTATATTTAAAAATTAAGAAAAAAGAAATATATAGTGAAATATTTTATAATATTTCAAAGTTTAAAATATTACTAATGTCGCCATTCTATAACCTACTGTTCCAACAAAACTACTGTTTTTTTAGATTTATTCTTACATCAGATTAGTATTTTAACTGGTTTAATTCTATTTTTTGTTTACCATTAGGTTCTATGCTGCAGAGATTGCCATCGGCTTGTTCTTTCTTCATTCTAAGGGCATTATTTACAGGTGACATGTTTGTTTGTGACTGTACTCTGAATGCACATGGGTTTTGACATCTAAAAAAATTAGAATGGTTAAATTAAGCATAAAAGTTCATGCAACAATTGCAGAATTGCAATGCATTATTTTTTGTCAATATTGTGTAAATTGTCCCTTTTTAAAATTAAATTATGAATAAAACCAAAATAATGGAATCAAATGTCATGATGCATTGCATTGCTATTAAAGAACTGTAATCGAATTGTTGTGATAGCAAATAATTTCTAATATATGTGTGCATGTGAACTGTTTTTTGTGCCCTGGTTGTGTGTAGAGATCTGAAGCTGGATAATGTGATGTTGGATGCTGAAGGCCACATTAAGATAGCTGATTTTGGCATGTGCAAAGAGAACATGTTTGATGGGGCCACAACCAAAACCTTCTGTGGCACTCCAGATTACATTGCCCCAGAGGTGTGTATATATATATGAGTGTATTGTGTGAATTAGAGCGAGTGTACACCAGGCATATGAATGCTCTTCTGTGTAACAGATCATAGCATATCAACCGTATGGGAGGTCTGTTGACTGGTGGGCTTATGGAGTCCTCCTGTATGAAATGCTGGCGGGACAGGTAAACTAATGCTACGTTCATTCTGGGTCTAAATTACAATCGGATGAGCCATTTTTAAAAGAAATTGTGATAGATACAGTGATGCCAATGTTTTTCCACCCGTTTAGCCCCCTTTTGATGGTGAGGATGAAGATGAGCTATTCCAGTCCATCATGGAGCATCATGTATCTTACCCGAAATCCATGTCAAAAGAAGCAGTGGCCATATGCAAGGGGGTAGGCGACACATACAAGCACACGCTTTATACATTTTGGTCTATGCTTGGTTACACTAACAGACATTCTGACATGTTTGTAGCTGATGACCAAGCACCCAGGGAAG
Source organism: Semotilus atromaculatus (assembly GCA_031834385.1). Lineage (NCBI taxonomy): Eukaryota > Metazoa > Chordata > Actinopteri > Cypriniformes > Leuciscidae > Semotilus > Semotilus atromaculatus. The sequence continues at coordinate 17,192,961 of JAULUF010000023.1, read as the reverse complement.
CGTCTGGGTTGTGGACCGGAGGGAGAACGAGACATTAAGGAACACGCTTTCTTCCGCTACATGGACTGGGAAAAGCTGCAAAATAAAGAAGTTCAACCCCCCTTCAAACCTAAAGCAGTAAGTAATAATGCAGCTGTGTGTGTGTGCGTGTGCGTGCGTGTGTGTGTGTTTGGTTACATTTTATTTTGATAGTCCACTTCAGACATTCTACTAACTTTTTAATTTTTAGTAGACTGTCTGCTCAATATCTGCTAAAGGCCGGGACACACCAAGTATGTGGGTAAACGTTACTTAGTTTTTCTGTTGCGTTCCGCACCTTTGGCTGTAGTCAGACGCCATCTGGGGTTTTTGGGCTGATTCAGCATATTGAATCACCGTTGGGCCATCAAACTCTGATTGGCTGTTCAGCTTAGCGAACAGCACAAGAATAAAAGTGAAATTGATGAAAGCAAGTTAAGAAGTTGACAGAATGCTTATAATTTTACATCAGCTTGCATGAGCTTTCAAATGCACAAATATTTTTATAATAACATGAGCTGTCTGGAATGAAGAAAGTGATCAACATGATTGATATTCAAAATTGTAAGCAAGCGCTGCTTTGTTTACGGTTTGTATGTTTGCAGTCCTTGTTTTGGTTTCCCTTTTTGAATGATGAAAATAGACTATTTTGGCTGCTGATACAGAAAGATATTTACTTACACGCAGGCACAGAACGCACATGCTAGTTGACATGTTCAAGAACAGCTTTTTGGTCGAGAGGCGGCAACTCAGTCGGCTGTCGTCGCCGCTAGTTCTTTGACGTCGGCTTGGTGTATCCCAGGCTTAACACTGTATTTTGATGGTTCCCCAAAAGACATTCTATGGACTATAAGTAGCTTTGCAGGTACATATCAACTTATTCAATAAACCCTAACCTAAAAGTGTAATAATATAATACTATAATGAGAGTTAGGGCCCTATCTTGCACCCGGCGCAAATTACTTTGTACACTGACGCATGTATCATTCGTATTTTGCACCCGCGCAAAGCGGACTTTTCCCTCCACAGACGCACGCCGGTAAACTAGAGAATGAACTTGCGCTCCCTGGGCGGTTCAGCACAAAAAAGGAGGCGTGTTCCAGCGCAAACAATCCCTGGTGCTATTTTGCAGTTCCAGAAAACAATTGCGCCTAGTCTAAAGTAAAAAAAACCTAGTCTAAAGTCAATGGCGCGTTGAGCGTACATTCAGATGCTATTTTAAGCACGCATGCTTGGTCATAATACAGAGTGTGAACAACGCGCATACACTGTAGATGATTCTCTCATCTACACGGATGCATTTTCCTTTTTGCAAATGATACATTATTATAAGGAAAAATATTAAAACATGAGGGAAATCATTGTTGTGTCCATGACGATGGGAAAAATAGGCATAAAGCTTACATATTTACCCAAATTATTATATGCACGTATAACCGAAGCTAATTTGGGTGGGTTTGTCCCATCCCCAATGTCACTTCTCTTTCTTTTACGGCCCTGACGAGAACATCGATCTCCTCGGCTGTGAACCGATTCTGAAGCGCACCTGGTAAATGCGCCGTTATAATAGTATTGCGCTATGGAACAAGCGCACCTCGTTCATCATGCTCTTAAAGGGAATGTGATATGACGCTCTGATTGGTTTATTTCACGTTACGCCCAAACCACACCTATGAATAATGAAGCTACTTCAGACCAACCCCTTTTAAACTTGCGTCGGGCGCAAGAGTCATTTATCCCGCCGGGAAAATAGCAACAGCGCCCAAGACCCTTGATACTTGCGTTTCAGATCGTTAAAATAGGGCCCTTAGTCTACATGTAGTTGCAAAGTTACTAGTAGGAGAATGTCTAAAGTGGACCATCTAAATAGTGTAACTTTGTTTATAACAGAAGGGTGCATTGCAGCACATGTGTTAAAAAAAAAGTACAATGGCATCCTTTTTACACTTCTCTATCTCCTAGTACACTGTATTTAAGCATATCTCTGTTATTTAAGTGCCTAATTTTCAGAGAAGATTTTGTGCATGTGGCCAAGATGCTGTGGTTCCAACCGGCTCAGTGCAGGAAGCTAAGCGTCACAGTTCATGCTCTGCTGTTAAACCGCAAAGATTATGTGAACACTAATATGTGAAGGTTTGCTTTCAGATTCAGATATACGAATGTTGTAGAGAACAATAGTGGAGCATTTTAAGACTTTAAGCATTTCGACTGTGCAGATTTGAAAGGTTTCAGTGTTGTTCAGTGTGGTCTGACACAGGATGTGGAAATACAGTGACCCCAAAACATATTTGGACTCTTAAACCACACGAAAATGTATGAATGACATTTCTTTAAGGAATGTAATGTAAGGAAGTATAGCACACTTTAAGAAGAACATTTCATAAAAAAATAAGTTGAATGATAAAACAACAGCTGATTTGGCTGAACATTGTGCAAGCGATTAATGATAATCCACTGCTTTTATATATGTATATACATACACACACACACTACTGTTCAGTAAGATTTTTTAATGCTTGTGAAAGAAATGTCTTATGCTCACCAAGGCAGCATTTATTTGATTAAAAAAAAAAAACGTAATAGTGTGAATTATTAAAATTTAAAAGAACTGTTTTCAATTTGAATATATTTTAAAATATAATTTATTCCTGTGATGGCGAAGCTGAATTTTCATCATTACTCCAGTCTTCAGTGTCACATGATCCTTCAAATATCATTCTAATATGCTGATTTGCTGCTCAAGAAACATTTATTATTATGATGAATGTTGAAAATAGTTGTGCTGCTTCATATTTTTTTTTTTTTTTTTAGGATTCTTTGATGAATAGAAAATATAAAGGAATAGTTTTTATTTGAAATGGAAATCTTTTGTAACAATGTAAAATTCTTTACTGTCACTTTTGTATATATGCATTTTTATATTCATAGCTGTTGCAACAAAGTTTAGTTCTAATAATTAAAGTGACAATAATGCTAAAGTAATTGCCTATGTTTTATTTTTAAGCTTTAAGCGTATCTTGTATGAGTGTATCCATGGCAACTAGGCATTTAAAATCATGGCGTACATAAGATGGTCTAATGAGATTTTTCAGATCATTACTAAACACCTGCTCTTATTTGTTACCAATAATTATATAATATAAAGTGCATTATGAGTATTTTATTTCATTTTATTATTTGATTCATTTTCACTTTTTTTGTGTTGAGTCTTTGTGTATAGATGGCCATATAACAGTGCTGCCGGAGTCAGGTTCATGTTAGATAATAAGTGTATATGTCTAATAATGCATTTGACTGTGGGCTGATTGGCCCCAGTTCAGAATAAACATTTAGATATTTCATTCAAATTATTTCATCCATTCACAGGTAAGTGATTTGGATACAGATACCTTATTATTTTCTCACTGTCCCTCTTCACTCTCTCACTTCTTTTGAAATACTTGGAATTGTCTAATTCCACTGATCACATTTTTCTGAATGCTGCACCTTCATCAGCTGAAAATGAAATCCTGCTTTAACATGTGCTGACTTACATTCTGTAACAGTAAAATCATTTGCAGCATCAGAAATATGTTTCCACCACAGAAAATGATGTGCATTCAATGTTTTGCAGGAAGGTGACTGTAAACCTTTGACTGCCAATATATCTTAGTTGTGCAATACAGATATGTGCTCATCATTTTCTATCATTACACATTCCCTCAATTAAGACTGTTAATACAGAAGTACCGTTGTTGTTGTTTTTATTACCACACTTTTGGATGGATTTTTTCCCATTTCTTTTTTTTCCGCATTTGAGGCTTCCATTTGTCATGAATTCTTCATTTGGTTGCTCATGCCGTATCATCATTTTCCCATCCCATATCTCTCTTCTCTCGTCTTCTCCACAGTGCGGTCGAGACGCAGAGAACTTTGATCGTTTTTTCACCCGCCATCCTCCCGTCCTGACCCCTCCTGACCAAGAAGTGATTCAAAACCTGGACCAAGAAGAATTTCAGGGCTTCTCGTACATTAATCCAAGTTTTGCATCTGTGAAATCCAAGTAGCCAGTTTTAGCCAAGCACAATATAGGGACCAATGAGATTGCAGATCTTGAAATGACATAGTTTGAATGAGCCAATGAGAGAGTTCAATCAGATTGATGAAGGAATGGAGGTAATTTCAATCTTATTATTTCTTGTTTGATTCAAAGGATCAGGAGAGAGATTGACTAACTTGGTAAATGAACTTATAATGAGTGAGTGTGTGTGAGATTTTGACTATTTGATGCTTGTATTTCATGGACTGTAGTGTTACAGGTCTCAAAAAACTAAAAAATATCTGGGTGAATCCAGTGTCCACGTCCCATTTCACCCCAAAATCAATATATTTTGCAAAAAGAAATTAGCATAATTTTGGGAGCATAATGATTTTTTTCGTTGCATTGTGACAATGTTGTCATGACAATTTAATGAGAATCAAACAAATAGCATGCTTAATTATGATGAAAAAGTCACAATGCAAAAAAAAAAGATGGTTTTAAAAATAGGTTTAATTTTCTATAAAAAAATATGCACACTGTGCCCACGAATTAAGAGTTTGTTCCCACAACTTAATAATACGTCAGCACGTTTTAATAATTTCCCTCTTTTTAATTATATCGTGCACACAATATAATAATTTGTACCTTAATTTTGACCGATTGTGGCCACGTTGTAATAATTAATTTCCTTGTTTTATTTAAATCAAAACGAGGGAACGAATTAGTTCAAGGATTTACTAAACGAGAGAATGAATTCTTAATTCGTGGCCTCAAAATGTATTTTTGTCCACATGGGCTCCATATATTCCAAATGTTTCTTCTTTTTTTCCCCAGTTTGGAGGGAAATGTGACCTGGACATGTTCATGGCAGGTTTTCTGAGATTCATTCATTGCCTCTGATGTAACATATCTTTAGAATTTTAAATATTGCTGCCAAATCTATCTGTCTCCCCATAACACACACACTTAGACAAACCATCCGCCTCAGATGAATCACTTACCACTTATTGATCAGGATGTTTACTGGGTCACCCCATTTTAGTGCTTTTTTCGGTTGGGTGTCGTACGTGTGTTTGTGTGAAACTGTGCCAAGTTTAGGAGCTGGTCATGCAACGTGTAGTTTTCCAACCAGTGCTGCTTGGATACTCATAATCACATCCTTAAACCAACTGGAAATGATAGTGTTTTAACTACAACAACTTATTTCCAGACATGATGATGATGATGTTGTAACTACTTACGAGAACATATCTTTTTATGTCATTATTCTGCCAAATCTGTGATGTATGAAATTTTTTGACTTGTTACCTGTGCCTGGCAGTGTTTGGATCAAATTACTGTGAAACTGTGGAGAGACTGTTTCTATAGAGGAAAATATATGAATATGTATTGGAATATATTAATGATCTCTGTATGTCTGTATATTTTCCTCCTCTGTGTTTATTCTTGCACACACAAACAGTGCCGAAACAAAGTATCTGGATAATAACATTTTAGATATATAAGTTAAAATATAGGCCATAATATGTACCATTATTTTTAAATGAATATGAATACAGCTGGTGAATATATGTCTGCAATTTAAGAGATGTCTTTAATATTTCTCAATGTTTCTGTAAGATTTTAGTTTTTTGAAAGAAGTCTCTTGTTCTCACCAAGGGTGCATTTAATTGATAAAAAAATACAGGAAAAAAAAAACCTTTACAAATATTTTTCTGTTTTAACATGCTTAAAATTTTAATTTATTCCTGTGATCTCAAAGCTGAATTTCCAGTGTAATTTGGTCCATCAGAAATCATTCATTGAAATATAATTATTTTATCTTTATACGTACTATTGTGATCAATTTAATGCATCCTTGCTGAATAAAAGTGTTCATTTCTTTCTTTCAAAAACAAAAATCTTTTAAATGATCCATTGAGTATAAAGAAAACTAATTCCAGCTACAGTGATTCCAGATACTTGAGCAGGATAATCCAGCATGGAAAGGATGATTATTGACATAAAATGTGAAAAATAGTGATAAATGTTCACAATGTGAATAGTTAATAATTCTCCACAATGCAAGTACACTTTCACTAACTGACCAGTGTTAAAAATATTTCATCAACTCTTCTGAACTTGTACATGCTTAATAACTTTTACCAATTGCATACCTGCAAAATAACCATCAGCGAACAGCAGATCCATATGAGGACAAAAGGAGTGTTTTATATAAATTGTGCATTTGGACTTCTGGTTCTCATGAGAACATGATGTTATTGAGTAGATACAGGGGCCAGACTCTCGAGAAGTACTTCTCTCCAAGGGCCCTTATTCTTGAGCTGGTTTGGGCCTCTAGCAGAAGGTAGGACCTTGTTGATTGTCCTGTCTTGACTGAAAGGGCATTTGGTGTCTCTGTTCCTGGTTTATGTGTTTAGCAGAACTTTCTTGAGCTGTTTGTCTCCAGTTGGTGGCTGGACTTGATGTCCAAACGTTCATCTCATTCTCATGAGTGTGTTTTAGATGTTAATGGTCCAGTCTGCTCTCCTCTGTTCTGTCCCTCTATGTTTTTTGTGTTCTAATTCTGCCTATTCCAGACTGACTCTCAAAGTTATGTTTCTGTCTTGAGTTTTTGATTCTGGTGTATCCAGCTGTGGGTTTCTCTTCATCCGTTTCTTCCTCTTGGTCTTTTTTTGCTGTTTCTGACTTCTACACTGATTATCCTCTGTGATGTTTTTTGTGTTGTCTTACAGATATGCGTTCATAATAACAGACGTTAGCTTTAAAGTTAACATAAAACCTAAATGGTCCCTATTTGATTTCTTAATACACGTTCTTGGTGTTTTGGCAAGTGCCTAAATCATCAACTTGCTACGCCTCTGAAATAATTGTACTTTTCTGCTGATGTCACTAAGGCCTTGTGGGCCATTGGATAATGTTAACCAATTAGCATTTTCATGAGCAATTTCACATGGATCAAGTTTTTCTTGTTGAATACCCCGTTTCAGTCAGAAACGCACTGCATTTTGGGCGTTTTAAAAAAAAGTTGTAAGATGTGTGATGCTTTGCAAAAAAAACGCATTTTGTAGAGACGGAAAAATGAGACAGTATATACTATTAACATCTATTAATGTTATTAATTTATAAATATACATCGTTCTTTGTTCTTTCTCAACACTGATTAATTAATGTTAATTTATGCAATTTCAAAAGTTTGGGGTCTGTAAGATTTTAAAAAAGATATAATACTTTTAAGGATGTATTAAATTGATCAAAAGTGACAGTAAAACATTTATGTGAATGATTATGAATTTTGAAATAAATGTATTTAAAAAAAATGCTGCCCTTTTAAACTTTCTATTTATCAAATAATCCTGAAAAAAATGTTTATCCACACAATATGAAGCAGCTCAACTGTTTTCAACATTGATCATAATAAGAAATGTTTCTTGAGCAGCAAATCATCATATTAGAATGATTTCTGAAGGATCATGTGACACTGAAGACTGGAGTAATGATGCTGAAAATTCAGCTTTACCATAACAATTTTAATATATTAAATATATTTCACAATATTACAGTTTATATGCAGCATGAGCCTAAGAGACTTCTTTCAAAAACATTAAAAAAATCTTACTGACCCAAAACGTTTGCACAGTAGTTCTAACCTAAACAATTAATCAGATATACCCGTTATGATCAGTTTAATGGTCACATTCATAACTCTCTTTCTCTCTTTTTCTTCCAGAAAAATCGACGTGACACTGGGAATTTCGACAAGGAGTTCACCAAGATGGTGGTTGAGCTGACACCAACCGATAAACTCTTCATTATGAATCTGGACCAAAATGAATTCCAAGGCTTCTCCTACACCAACCCTGAGTTTGTTATTCAGGTTTAACACCAAACTCCAATCGATTTCTCCTTTAGGTCGTGTGAGAGAAGGAGATGCTCGTATTACCCAGAAAGCATTATTTTGTCCCAGTGCATCTTGATTGTCCTCTCTCTTCACTTAAAAAGGCACAAAACCAGCAGGATCAAACAGAACCAAACCAGGATTATACTCAGTTTTCCAACCAAGGCCTCGGAAACTCTTGAAATTGAATTTGACAGAGGAGAGAGAACGGTTATAAAAGAGTGTATTCATAGTCTCCATGAGAATGTCTTGTCTTTTCATCTCCAAGAGAATTATCCTACCTCTTTCTTTTATACATTCTCTCCATATATTCAGTCAGCTTTTTTACTGCAGCCCCTCGTTTCCAGATGAACTAGCCTGACAACATGCAGCACTGATGGATTTGTTTCTCCAGAGCTAATTAAGCCTCACGCAACCTTGAACCTTTTAAGTTCAAATCTGGTTTCAATTCGGTATCAGTTCAAAGCAAAGTTCCAGTGCATCGGTAAATGATAAGATAAGCAAATATGCTCAAGCATTGCTAGATGTTCGTTTAAATGGTTGATATCTTTCAGCTTGCTCTGAGATTCTCAGCATTAGCATATCATCAGAAGCACAACAGTCAAATAATGATATCCTAATGGCCTTTAGTTTGCTACTGGCATAATGGCTTCTGTTCATGAGATGCGCTTAAAAATTAATTATTTGTGTATGTCATGGTAGCTGGAGGGAATATAGGTCATCAGGCTTCATTTATAATTTACATGCAACTCAAAAGCATGAAAGCTTTGAAAGTCAACATTTTTATTTTAAAACAGATCACTTAAGTTTAGAGACAAAAATGTGTTGATTGTTTACCTTTGTTTTATATATCATTTGGTATGAAGTATATTTTAAACAAATAGAAATCTGATATTAAAACAAAATCTTAAAGGTGTAGAAAGAGATTTCCGAGAAACATTGAAATTTGAAATCTGTGCTCCTGTTATGACATATTTATGGGATTAAATCATATTTATTATCAGATTAAAAGTCAATATTATGACATAAAAAGCCATAATTATGATATAAATAGTTGAAATTTGAACATTCGGCCATTATGACATAAAAGTTGAAATTATGACATACCACGTCACAATAACAAAAAGCACATAAAATGTTTTATCATACTTATGATTTTTTTTATGTCAGTTTTTCATAATTTGGACTTTTTAAATCATAATCATTACTTAATATGTCATAATTTAATGATTTACCAAAGCATTATTGTTTATTTTTACTCTTTTGTGGTGGAATTAGATTTTTTTTATTGAGAAGTTTACATAATTCCCATTTTAGGGTTAAAAAAACAAAACAATAGTTTGAGAAGGAAACTTTCTGAAACCCCAACACAAAATATAATCAAAAAGCAGTGACTGTAGCATCAAGTAATATGAAACAAATAGATGAAAATAAGCTTGCGGATAATGAGACACAGAACAAATGCTATTGTATGATATTGCAAGACTTCTGATTTGCAAAATGATGAGAATTACAAAAAGTGAGCCCTGACCTGAATGTCATTATGCACTTTCAACCTTTACTGTGTTAAAAGTATTAAGTTTCATCCTTTCTTTTCAATTGATTTGCAAACAGATGACCGATGCATGCGGTCGCAGTCCTTGATTTAGTGCTGTGAATTGAATAGGCATCAGAGGTTGTTTCATGCATATCACTGGCTGCAGAGAATGTGATTCTTGAGCTGAAAAACTCCAATAGCAGTGTTGACTGAAACCCTAATGTGCCATATATTTGGTTGGCGAGTCTGCAGTGTTTAGGGAGCTCATTATGTGTCATGTGTCTGTGTTAAACAGACTCCATAAGGAGTTTTAGTCTACCCTATGCATGCCTGGTAGAGCCCTTGCTCTTTAACTCTGTGTTTACTTATTAACCAAGTGTGTCAGTAATGGTTGGATCTGTTGTAGCATAGATCCTTATAAGGGTGATGGTGTTTAAACATTTCTATTCGTTAATGTTTCATTTTGTAATATATTAAATAGAAATATAAGTATTCTAGTCTTCCAAATGAAAACACATTGTGTGATCATGTATACAGTGATAACAAGTATAATCTGCTTTTCCCGAGGTGATAAATGGAAAAGTGAGGATAATGTAAAGATAATATTTATATGGAAGGATACAAGTTTATGAAGGACCTCTATCCCGAACTAAAGATGTGAAAGCCAGACCGAAGGATAGAAAAGCTGTTATCTTAACTGGATGTTTTATGAGAACGTGCAGATTAAATAAGTGATTATACAAACTGACAGCCTTATTACCGTTCCTGTCCTCAACTATTAAATCGCTTTGGCATGTGTACAACTGTAAATTAATAATGTGGCCTTTACGTGATCAAAGTAATTGTCACACCTTTGAGATAAAAAAATAAATAAAACGTGCACATTCTAGCATTGTAAACCCCTTGCCCTGGTTAAGTTTTTTACGTTTTTCTATCATGTTTTAATGATGAAGACTTTAAAGGGCTTCCATACAAGAATCAATCCCCCAAAATGAGTTTTTATACTATGCAACAACGACACATAAACATTAACATCCAGACAGCAGCAGTGGTTGGCTTTGGGGGAGGGCTATCGCTGGTGATTGAGATATATTTTGCATGTTATTTATTTATGCTATGTGTATTATTAAAGCTGAAGTTTTCAAATGCCAATCTGTGTGTTCAAAACAAGTTGTGTTATGATGATGGGTTATGAGTCCTTTTAATCAGGGGCCCATTCATAAGAAACTTGAACAATAAATTGTCTGAAATTTATCTGAAAATTATAGGATTTTTTTATTGCTTAATAGTTACTGCCTAACTTGCCACAGACATTGTCAGACCACATTGTGGAGAAATTTATTTTTGGTCCCCATTAGGAAACAAGTGTAGAAATCATACTGATCTTTTTTGAAAATCTAAAAATGCAGAAAGTTTTGTGTTATGGGTTTAGGTGTTATAGAATATACAGTTTGTACAGTATAAAAACCATTGTGTCTATGGATTGTCCCCATAAAATACAGCAGAATCCCGACGTGTGTGTGTGTGTGTGTGTGTGTGTGTGTGTGTGTGTGTGTGTGTGTGTGTGTGTGTGTAGGATACTGAAAAACAGGGACAATTATATATATATATATATATATATATATATATATATATATATATATATATATATATATTTTTATACAGTTAAATAAGAATTTTTTTATATATATATATATAGTAGGCCCTATCCATGGTTTTAATATATCAGTCATTGTAGTAAGTCATTGGGACACAAATAGTTTCCTGAGAATAAAAGTATTATATAAAGCAGCGACTGTAGATTATGAAACATACAGTCAGGCTTAACATATTGTTCATGTTACATTCAACATGACCATTAGAACTTTTACATAAGCAGAATACTGAATAATAGGCTACAATGTAGCAACTTAATAATGTATAGCCTACCTGTAAAAAAAAAAAAAAAATCACATCATGTTATAATAGCAGTGTCCATCTATTTACATTGTTACAATCATTTGATATGATTTAATTGACGATTTCATCATTTTTTTAATAAGATTTATATAAAAAATTTTATTTTACACTAATTAAATTTAAAGTGGTCTAAAAAAGAGCAATAAATGAAACCAATTAAATATGCGTTAAAATCGTGTTGCTGTGTCGCCTCTTTTCCGCAATTAAAAGTCCCACCTCATTTTTACAGTTTTAAAATTATGTTAAGTTCATTTGTTAGCTAGTACATGTTCTTTAAATTGTAGCCTATATATGCTTTTTTACATTGCGTAACTTTGCACTATCGAGCGCAAAGTAAGAGGCGGTGCTTTACATTCACAAGCACGAACAGAGACCCACCAGAAACTCTACCAAAATCACCTCAGCATGTTCCACGGGAATGTGCACAGTTCAGTCATGGGCAAACTTTACTTATCTGAGGGAATACGGAGAAAATCTGACATCACCGCAATGACTTTTGGGAGAAAGTTATTCTTGGAGTTGATTTTTGAAGTAGGCCTATAAGGTAAGTTTGGAGCGTCAAAATGAGGATTTACCTACTTGAAGGAGATAAACCCGAATTATCTCTCTCACTTAAGGCGTAAAAGCGCACAGCATGAGGGACGCGTACCAAAACTTCGCTGACATGTAAGAGTTCATTAACACCAATGAATTTCCTTGTGGATAAGCCGGTCATGGCCCTCACAAGTGTACACTGATGCTAGAGAAACACCTGCGTGCAGGATGAAGGTGTGTAACCGTGGAGTGCAGATGCTCCTCACCACGGCGGGGGCTTTCGCGGCCTTCAGCCTGATGACCATCGCGGTGGGCACCGACTACTGGCTGTACTCGCGTGGAGTCTGCAGAACCAAGAGCGTCAATGACAATGACACGAACCGAAAGAATGAAGAGGTACTTACGCACTCAGGGCTGTGGAGACAATGCTGCATGGAAGGTACATTACTCGCAAAACTGTTATTTACTGCATGTTTATGTGGATGACATGATAACAATACATATCTAAAATATCATATGTTTAGGTAATATTTCTAACTTGATAATCATTTCCAGCTAAAACACCTTAGTTATTGTTGTAATAAAACTGTGGTATTGGAAAAAAAATGGTATTCATCAAATGAATGAATTAACACTCGGTGACACTTTGTTTTACTCTCACAGTGTCATTGTTAGTAATAACTATAAATTACAAATGATTACATGCAACTAACCCTAAAAACCAAACCCTTATCCTAACTAACTCTATAGTAAGTACATGTAGTTACTTACTATTACTCTATTACTTAAATGTATAATTACAGTGTAACAAGGATACTTTAAAATGAAGTGTAATCAATAGTCACACTCATACATAAAAGTCAAATACTCATACATCAAAAATCAACTTGCTACTTTTTTCATTGTGCAATAGTTTTAACATGTCTTTTTACATGTTCCATGCTAGTATCATGCTAGTCTTCAAAGTATTTTGAATTACTCATGAATAGTAAACACTATTCAATATTCTCTATTATATAACTATTATCCTATACAATCTCTCGCTTATTACCATGACTCTCATTTTTACCTCATCACTTTTTTTTTGTAGTGTGTTGGCTATAAATGTATCAAAGTTGGAGCCGAAACAAACCCCTTCCCTGTAGGATGATTTATTTATTTAATTATTTATTTAATTATTGATTTAATTATTTTTACTTTCTCTCACAATGCGCCTTCCTCTAGTTTCGACCCATCTCTCACACCCTACTCTCTGACCTATATCAGTTCAACGTCAATTCTTTTAATGGAATGTGTAATGAAGCGTTCACTCTGTTAAAAGGGCATCAAAGTGGCAGCGTTCACTTTACGAGAGTAAATGCGAAAGCTAGTATGAGACGTTTATGATGAGTAGACAGTTATGAAAGATGGTTGGCACAGACCATACACTTTCTCTACAGATGTCAATGATGCACACATCAACAGAAATACAGCTCCTAAACATATATATGTGGTGACCATTTTGTTGATTTTGTTGTTGCACATATCAACTAAAAGAGCAATGGAGGCCCACTTTTTAAATCAATGCCTCTTTAATCAGCTTTTTGATATGTGGAATGACACTATAAGAAAGAGAGAAAATGTGTTGCCCATTTATAAGAGAAATATGCGTTTGCCTGTCTGTGTGTTTTGAGAATGACTAATTAGATGGGAGGATATTGATATTGTTAATGATTTGATAGCATTAGTCCAATCATGTGGAAAATGGCATTGGCCATTAACTGACGCATGTGTGACTGTGAAGGCGTCTGGATGTGTGTGTGCGTGTGTGTTTCTTACAGGCATGTTTATTGGGGTTTGTAAGAGCATTGATCATTTCTCAGAGGACGCAGATTATGAACAAGATGCTGCAGAATATCTACTACGTGAGTACATTCAGTTACAGATCAAACACATGCAATAAAAAACACAATAAAAATAACACTTAAAACTCTATAGTGCCCAATTAAATACCAGTTATCGTCACTGTTAAAAGTGAAAATGATGACATTTTTCATATTCACTGTAAAAAACTGCAATGTATGGAGATCCCATATTGAGTCATTATTTTACATTAGTTGAAAAAATTACAATTACTAACCTTGCCTTGCCTTGCCTAGATAAATCACAACAAGGTAGCACTTTATTTTACAGCGACCTTGTTACACGTTACATTTAGTTACTTTAGTAATAACTATAAAATATGCATAATTACATGCAACTAACCCTAAGCCAAACCCCAATCCTATTCCTAACACGTAGTTAATTGATATTACACAGTACTTAAATGCATAATTACACTGTAACATGGACACCTTAAATAAAGTGTAACCCACAACAAATACTGACTTTAGATCAGAGACACTAATGTACTGGCAATATTATGAACAATAATATGAGCAATATATGGCTATAACACCAATATAACAATTAGTTACGTATACATTTTTGTTGTGTGTGTGTGTGTGGCAGGTGCTGTGCGTGCCTCTAGTCTTTTCCCTATAATGAGTGTGGGACTGCTGTTCATTGGTGGAGTGTGTGTTGCCGCCAGCGAGTTCTACAAGAGCCGACACAACGTCATCCTGTGTGCAGGCATCTTTTTTGTTTCAGCTGGTATGTCCATGCACATATAGACTTTTACATAGTGTATGCACCATAGATGTTATATTCAAATACATCTAAATATGAATATATCTGTATGTGGCAATCACAAGGTAATCCACTCCAATAGCAGCCCATTGAAAGGTTAAGATTTTGCAATATTTGTAACGTTTTAGCCTTTGACCAGTAGGTGGCACTGTAACCAAATTCATGGCAATGACATGGAAGCTAATTTCTGCCACATGCTACACAAAATATCATGCTTTGCTAAATCATAACAGACCCTTAGCAAAGACTTGCTCCCCTTTGTTACTGTTAGTATGTCTGACAAGCCATGGCGCTCACGCCACATATCATGTTCTCACGCAGTGAAAAATATCGCGGAGCAAAGAGGACACTGACGAGTCGACAGACAAGACAGAGTTACTTTTGGTTTGAAGCAAAGTCTTAGCTTTCCAATTTTGAAAGAAATTTCTAACAATAAATACCATTTTGTGGCTCTTTGTGTCGTGACTGATTGCTGTAGCGCCTCAGTTCAAGCAGCACGTGAACCGATAATCTCTTCCTACTAGTTATAGCACGAAATAAAAATGAATGAACATCAGAAGTTATGTTGTTTCAACCGCGGAAAGAAGTAATACACAGCATTTTTCAAGTTCATGTTAACCGACGTTAATCTACTAACAACTCTCCAGTCTGGTTTGTTTTTTGGACGAAATGGCTGATTCGCAGATATGATTGGCGAGATCAAACTCCACTTATGACAAAAAAGTTCAAATAATGATAAAACGTTTAAAATGTCATAAAAAAGTGATGTCAATTATAACTTTACTTTTCATTTCATAATTATGACTTATTTTTCCCACAATTTTGACTTTTATCTCATAATTTCTACTATAGTTATGATTTACAGAGGCATGATTTGATTTTGGGTCCCCCTCTGTACTGTGGATATCATGTTCAGTACCCCCTCTCTGATAAGGGCCCCTTTAATCATCCTAACATGATAACTTCTACGGATATTCAGGCTCCTCGGGGAGATTTTTTAACAAATAGCTATCTCCCCAATTGATAACTAGGTGTGAAAAGTCCACCGATGTGGGTTTTGCAGAAAAAGAAGGACAACTGATCGCATGTATTTCTTGCAGGTCTCAGCAACATCATTGGCATTATCGTGTACATCTCGTCCAACGCTGGCGACCCCAACCAGAGCGAGTCCAAGCGCAGTCACTGGTACGGCTGGAGCTTCTACTGCGGCGCTCTTTCCTTCATCATAGCAGAGACTGTGGGGGTCCTGACCGTGCACCTGTTCATCGACACGCACCGCGTGTTGAGAGCGCGTTCGCATCGCACACTCCAAACCAGCACGCATTCCCTGCAGCATCGCCGCTCGACCAGCTACCGTTCCCGCTACCGCTGGAGGCAGGGTCAAAACCGCTCGTCTGACTCCAGGTCTCGCGAACCCTCCCCTGCCCGTCAAGGGAACGACCTCGGGCTGTACGCCATGGGACACGGGCTTGCACCCACAGCTACTCACGCGCTCGCGCACAACTCCCTCAGCACTGGCCATGGTTTTGCACATTTTCACAACTCTGTCATTGCTAATAACAACTTTGCAAATCGTCAGAACTCTGTGAAATCGGAAAGAGGACTTCCGCACATACAGAACTCGCTGAGCACCGAGAAAGGGTTTGTGTTACCAAATGCACATGGACAAAATTCAGTCAAGCCTGGAAATGGAGTCATGCTGTCGCAGAACTATAAGCTCAACTCAGTAAATCACAGTAAAATCCCAGTGCATTCTGGGAATGACATTGCACACATGCAAAATCTTGTAAAAGAGCCCTCATATGTGTCTCAAAGTGGCAGTGCGACAAGAAGAACAACTCCAGTGTGAAATGAAATGCTGCTGCTATTCAAAAGCTGAAAGATCTGAGTGAAGATGAGCTATTACATTCACTGAATGTACTAAATTAAGGTGGCAATTAATTGGTGCTGTTGATTGACCTTCTGCTGTCTTCATGCAGAAGTGAACATGCAATACTCACAATGGCCACATGAGCAGCAAAGTGCATCGGTCATGTCAAAAATCAACCCGATCACACTAAATACGTGTCTATAGCACGTAGTGTGTTTATCGTGTTATTTATACGTGAAAATGAGTTTTTACGTGCATATGATACGCATGGGTTGTTAAGGGTAGGTTTAGGAGTGGTGTGGGGTACGTGTGTATTATACGTTTGGGTAGAATTAGGGGTGTTGGGTGCGTGTGTATTACACGCAATGAAGTGCGTATCAAATGCACGCGAAAACTGCGTATCATATGCACGTAAAAACTCATTTTCACGTATAAATAACACGATAAACACACTACGTGCTACAGACACGTATTTACGTAAAATCTATCCAGTAAAAAGTCAGTGCTCAGACATCTGCAAATTCCAGCCAGTGGTAAAACTTAATGTAATGATGTTTTAAATCCTAAAACACAAACTAGAAATTTTAAGCTGATAATGTATGCTACTGTTCAAATTTGTATTATCCTCAAAAGAGAAATTCTCAGTGCAGTATAGTAGCAAATTGCATATGGTCTTTGGTGTACATTTTATGTGAGTCTATTGGATTGGGTGATTTAAAAGACAATTTTATACAAATTAACTGACAACACGATTGATAGGACAGATGGCCTGGAGCAACAGGGTTTAAGTGGATTGATTTTAGACTCAACGAGGACAGAACAGGATGGTGACATTAGTGTCTGGCCTGGGTCACACATGACTATGACTGAACCTTGAACCCATGTTTTTGCATATTAGCCAATCGGAAAACGTAGAAGCGTCTCAATGTCTCAGTCATTTGACATGTCTGGGTTCTCTAACTCCAGGGTTGTTGTCACACATTGGAAGGCAGAGTGGATGTATTGCAAAATATTCTCAAAAAGAAATTTTTGTTTAAAGATTTTAGTCTTTTAATATGAAAAACAATGGAAAAAGTACCGCATTTAATTTCAATTAGCACTTACAAAAAGTTAATGTACACTACCTCTCAAAATTTTGGGGTTGGTGGGATTTAAAGAATTATATAATGCTCAACAAAATTCAGTAAAAACAGTTATACTGTGAAATATTAGTACAATTTAAAAGAACTGTTTTCTGTTGTAATACATTTAAGCTGTAATTTATTCCTGTGATGCAAAGCTGAATTTTAAGCATCATTACAGTCTTCAGTGTCACATGATCCTTCAGAAATCATTCTAATATGCTGATCTGCTGCTAAAGAAACATTTAATATTTTCAATGTGAAAAACAATTGTGCTGCTTAATTTTTTTGTGGAAACTGTGATTCATTATTAAGTTCAAAATAACAATTTAATGTGTCCTTGATAAATAAAAGTATGAAAAAACCTTACTGACCCCAACGGTAGTGTACATTTTGCAGAGTACACTGGAAGCAGATCAAATTTTAAAAAGTCTTTTTTTTTTTGTTAAAAGAGATTTTATTAAGATGGATCTATATGGTACAACAATGGTGTTCCTTAAACAGATAAAATATTCTCACACTTGGCCAGAAGTTGTACTGTTTTCTGAATCTCCGTTAAGCTGTCCAGCTCTTCTCTAAATCTACAAGTTCCATTCCTTCACAGTAAGAGCGAGGACGAGACGCTTTCACCTGGATAATCAGCACAGTGTTGTGTCATTCAATTACAACAATATAGATATAGAGTCTGTATTTGTGTCTTACCGTAGTTGTATTCCTGGTGAGTTGCTGCAGTAAAGGGAATGGCGTCCATTGAATCGGCTCGATCGGCCAGCTGCACACCGACAGGTCACTAGCCTTCCCAGAATCCATCACACCATCCGCCAAGCTGCAGTTGCTGAGATCCCAACCATACTGAGAACTGTAAGCCCAAACATACATAGAAAAATCAAGTAAACAACTTACTCTATTTATGTAATATGGTACATTGAATAGTCACTACTGATCAAATATTTGGGGGGGTTTGTTGAAAGAAATTAATTGTTTTATTCAGCAAGGGCTCATTAAATTGATGAAAAAGTGACAGTAAACACATTTATAATGTGACAAAAGATTCCTATTTCAAATAAATGCTGTTCTTTTAAACTTTCCATTCATCGAAGAATCCTGGAAAAAATTTATCATGGTTTCCACAAAAATATTAAGCACTAAATATTAAATATTCTTAAGAACTAAATATTAAAGGGATAGTTCACTTTGACACGAAACGAGGGGTTTGTGTGAGAAAACGAACAGTATTTATATCGTTTTTACCTCAGGTCGTAGCGCCTGCGCCCTCAGATCACTTGGATGTGACTGTGGTTACAAGAGGTAAAAACGATATAAATACCGTTTGTTTTCTCACACAAACCGCTCGTTTCGTGTCTTAGGCGATCAATGTGTACTTACATTTACGAGTCATTAAATCACGTTTAATTTGGACTTCTCTGTGCATGCTCTTTGAGGTGGTGACCATAGATCTGCATTATATGACTGACAGACAAGAGCAGTTTGACCTAAAAATATCAAAATTGAAACTACTGCGGAAACAAAGACACCTACATCTTGGATGCCCTTGAGGTAAGCTAAAACATACCAAAAATTCATTTCAAAGTGAACTATCCCTTTAAATTGATTTCAGAAGTATCATGTGGACACTGATGACTGGAGTAATGATGCTAAAATGAGTATATGGTAAAAAGTGAGTATATGGTAAACCAATGTTTATACAATAATATGCAAATAATCTTACGGTACCCATGAGGATATATGGTGTTGAGGTGTGTTCCACTTCCGTGGTATGTGGATACCACAGAAAGAGAGTCATCATGGTAACAGCAGGTACGATCAAGTGCTCTCAGATGTAGTAATTCATCTGAGCGAGTGAAGGCAGGGTTATCCAACGAGTCCTCAGAGCCTGGCCAGGACCTTCCCCAAAAACGAGCCGAAAGCTCATCAAAGTGATTGAATCTGCGATAACTGTATCCACACATACAGAGGTATATTTAAAACTCACATTTAAGAGTGTCTGTGTGTGTTCACTTGACCCCGTCCCTCCCTGTGTCACTTTCAGTGGTGCTATCTCAACCTATGGTTTGTTTTAACTAGCCAATGATTTCCTGCAAACTATTTCCAATAACAAAACCAGGCTACAACAGATGACTTTATGGGAGTGAGCGTGTGTTTTTAAAATGATTGCACATGTGATACCTGCTGCGTGTTTGTTCCTCTTTGGCTTGCATAAGCTTGCTTTTAAAACGGCGCACTGCGAGATAAGACAGAAGAGCCATGACTGTAGTGACAGCGACCAGTACCCCAAAACACACGCCCACCAAACGCGGTCGGGTCATGTGGAGGTCACAGCGCTGCCCCATAAACCAGTAATCCTCCCCAACAGGACACCTGCAGAAAGACAGAGTTTAGTCAAACCTGCAGGTCACTTCAGCAAGTATTTTTAATTAGTCCTCCTAGAAAGGTGCATTTAGAAGCTATACAGGTGAAACTCGAAAAAATGTAATATCGTGCAAAAGTTATCATTTTGATGATTATGGCTTACAGCTTATGAAAACCCCAATGAGGACCAGATTTGATGCCGCAAGTCAAACTACACTGTATGTACTGTAACTGTACATGTAACTTACTGGCAGATAGGCTGTTGCTCGAGGCGATGGACACAGATGCCCTGATGTTTACAGTATTCAGAGTGGCACACAGATGTACATGTGGTATTACTCTTCGAAGAAACACACTGGAACCCAGATGGACATTCAAACAACCATTCACAAACATCTGTCTGCAAACCTGAGAAAGAAAGGAAAAAAGAAAAAAGAAAGGTGGCATGAATGTTTGAGATACTACAGAACCCCTAAAGGGACATGGTGATGGTAAAAAAAAATATTTTTTTATTATTTTCCAATGCTTTTGCATTTTCTTGAAAAAGTATTGAATTCCCCAGTGGAAATAATATGAGATGGAAGGAACAAACTATATTTCAGTGATTTTGAGACCAAACGCAAAGTTTCTCGAGTGACCCGAATGTTATGCAAGAGAATGTTTTGTGAGCAAATGCAAAAAGCATTCAAAATATTTTTTTTCATCTATCTCATATTTCTTAACCACCATGCATACGAATAAATGCTAAAGGTATTTAAAAAAAACACTCACCTCCCACAGTCATATTTTTCACTCTAACTCCACCCACAAATATTCCTTTCTTCGGTAGTGGGTTTAACCCCGCCTCCTGTAATAGAGACTCCACCCTTCCCAGCCAGGAGAGTGCTTCCACTGTTTGGAATTGAACTACTATTTGCAGAACTGGACCACTGATGAAAACACCCATGGCAGAGTCAATCACAAGCACTTAATTAACAAGTCATCAACCACCTAGATATTTTAGATATTTTTATCCTAATAATACAATGTATATTTAATAATATATTATGTTTAAAAAAAAAAAAGGTATTATTTAGCATCATTTTGCATTGGCATTTCTATCAAAATCCCATGAACACTTTGCAGTTAATTATTATCCTTTAGGGGTTACATATATTTAGGGTGCGTTTACACGACAACAATGTACTTAAAATGGAAAAGTATTTCCTTTGCATTTTTCACATACAGACACCATTGTCAAAACGATCCCTTTTCACAAGGTGTTATTCATGCCAGGCCAGTAGTTGGCGATGTCACTTAGTAAAGAAACACTGCGCGCCTTAAGACTGAACATGTGCATCCCTGACATTGCTGTTTTCACAAATTCGTGTTTTTGTAGTTTACATCAACAACTTTAATCAATAATTACAGTCAAATCTAGTCACTCAGCTAACTCACAGTGACTTCAATGCGCATTTACAGCCCAGTAAAGCTTTTTACCTGTGCCAGGTCACATGTTGATTCTTAAATCCAGAAAGTCTCTGAAGAAATGTCTCCACCTGCAGGAGTGGATGATAACCAAACATTATTGCAACGCCAATCAAATGACATAAACCATCCTCTGACATGAATGTGCTTCCCATTCAAAAGTTTGAAATTAGTAAGATATTTTTTTCAAATAAACATAAAAAAAATAAATCACTAATTTGATCAAAACGGACAGTATGTTTCAAAAACAACAATATTTCAATACTCATAAATTATGTTCTTTTGAACTTTCTATTCCTCAAAGAATCCTGAAAAAAAATGTACCAAGGTTTACACAAAAATATTAAGCACAACTGTTTTCAACATGAGCACCAAATCAGCAGATTAGAATGATTTCTGAAGGATCATGTAACACCGCAGTCATAAAACATAACATAAAACAGTTTTTTTAAATTGTAATAATACTTCTCAATATTACTATTTTTACTGTATTTTTGACCAAAAAAAAAATAATACCAAACTTTTGAACAGTAGAGTATATAAAGTAATTCAAATGGTTTCACCTCACGCAGTCTCAGACTAGGGACATAATCCCCTTCCAGGATGATTTGTAAGAGTACTTGAAATGTTTTCTCTGTAAAACAGAACAACAAATGTTTTTCATTAAAACAAAAAAGATCCCTTTTCACTCAGAAATGTGGAAAAGTGATAAGTCTTGGAGAAAGCAAAATTGACAGAAATGTTACTCACCCTTGATGATTGCTGGCTGGTCCTCCACTATGAAATAATGCCGTCCGTGTGGCCACTTCCTGTCAAAGCTGGATGCAGTAGAAATGATCTGAGATGTTTGTGTGACTGCTTGAGTAGATACTGTGTGTGCTCTTGTTTGAATAAGATAAGACCTTGTGGTCATATGTTGGGGAGGTCTGACAGTGCTGGGTTGAGGCACTGGAATGTGCGTATGGACCCGGGCTGAAGTCGTTTCTGTGGATGTGGCATGTGGATTCATCTGGGGTGTAGTTGTCGAAGGTGGGTGAACCGCAGAGGTATGACTGGTTTCCCAATGTGTAGTAGTCGTACTAACAGGTGGGCTTGTCTGAAAGACAGGATCAGTTGTACTGACCTGAGAGATGTAGGCAGCTGTGATGTCAGATGATGAAGTACTCAATGATATGGTAGTGTGGGCAGTAAAGCCATTAGTGTTTTTTGTTGATCCACGATGAATGTCATTAAATGACGATAATCCAAGTGTTGTCTTAGGACTTGTCGCACTAGTCTGAGTAGGACTCAAATGACTTCCATCCACTGTTGGACCACTATTCATCTTGTTGATATCAGTTGCATCAGAAAATCCCACATTGCTCTGTGTGTTTTCAGAAGATGGAGTTGAATACTGAGTTGTAAACGTGTATAAAGGGAATTCAGTATGCACACTTGATTTTGTGTTGGTATTCTGGACTTGTGATGGGGACACTTCAGGTTCCTCTACATCTGTGTGGTTCTCAAATCTCAAATATGTAGTGCTATCTTCAACCATGAGGTCAGATGTCACGTTAGGACTAATCTGAGGACTTGCAGAACTCGACAAAGAGATTGATGGAGGGTTGGTAATGGGGCTTTCTTGTTCTCCTTGTACTGTAGATGGTACATACGAGTTGCATGCACGACCGAGACAATCACTTCCAGACGGTGACTGACCCTCGTCCTCTTCTGGTGTACTAGGACTTTTAGTAGGAGTCAGGTTGGGAGGAATGGTAGTTGGAAAAGTGGTGATTTCGTTATTGTTGTGTGCTGTCAGATCAGATGTTGATGCAGATGAGGAACTGGTTTCTGGTGTGCTTGTATTGTGCTGACTTTGGATTGTTTGTGAGATGCGAGTGGTTGATGCTACCGAAGAAGTTAAAGTTGGAGTTGCAAGTGTGTTTTGTGAAGTATGCATGAACTCTCTTGAGGTTGTTGGCTCTTTCTCAGTGGCAAGATTTAATGTCGGCTCACTTATACCACTTGGAGATGTGGAGTAACCTGAGTATTTAGTTGTGTCACTATCAGAAAATGCTAATGGGTTGGTTTGATTAACGTTTGGAAACTTTGATACTGTAGCAGGCGTAATACGCGTGAGTACTGAATCATCGTAGATTGTTTGATTTTGATTAGTTGACCTTGGAGAGCGATCTGTCCTGTCCATTTCCGATGCTATAGGCTGGTCATCTGTGACTGTGTTCGAACTCCAAAAAGTTGCATGAAATTGACTCGTTCCGACATTCTCTGATATAGTAAACACATCCTTTTTTGGGACCGTCACTGTTGTAGCTTTAGCCTTGTTAACAGTGTCACTAAGGAAGTCTTTATGTTTAGAAGTTTTGTCGAATGGCAGAACGTTTCGTGGACTTGCTGTAATAAAGCTGGAAGTCGGAAACATTGAACTTGGATGACCTCTTTTAGCCATTTTGGACTGAATTGTGGTAAATGCATGTGTATATGAATGCTTTGAGTGTGAACTTCTATGCAATTCGGTGTGTGCAACATCAGTGGTGGCTAAAAGTGCACTTGTTTTTGTAGCAACATCAGTTGCCTGTTTGGCTGTAGTTTGGACAGACAGCAATGGTGATTGTATTTCAGTGGGAGCCAAAGAAGTTTCATGGGACGACCCGATGACCGTGTTCATGTGTGTGTCAAGGGCAGAGTTGGTGTGCGTATCAAAATAAGAATGTGTGCCAGCGAGTGTGAGGTCGGAGATCCAGGGTCCAGCCGTTTCCTGTCCATTGTTGGTGATTTCCTGCGGAAAGAGAGGTCTGTGCTTATCGGCCAGGTCAGACACACCTCCGCCCTGCTGTATATTCTCGCCCCTGAGAGTGTGTGTTTTGGGGGCAGCATTGGTGCTCACTGGAATGTCTGGGGTGTAGGTTACATCATTTGAGCCACTCGGAGAGGGAGACACTGGGGCGGCGTCAAAGTGGGTGGAAGGAATCAAAGCAAGAGTGTGGCTGACCTCTGACGTGTTCCATCCTGAGAAAAAAACACAGAGATTAATGGAAACAGGAATTATGAGATTATTTAAGACAAGATTCTAACACTACGGGAAATACACAAACATACAACAAACTTCTCACTGGGGATTTTTCATACTTTTCACATACACTACTGTGTCACATGATCCTTCAGAAATTACTCTAATGCTGATCTGTGCTCAAGAAATGTTTCTTATTATATTATCAATGTTGAAAACAGTTGTGCTGTGTAATATTTTTGTAAAAACAATGTTCATTTTCAAAATTCTTTGATGAATAGAAAGGTTTGCAGTTATTTGAAATTAATTGAAAAGTTACTGTCACTTTCGATCAATGAATGCATCCTTGCAGAATACAAGTATTAATTTATCTAAAAAAAGGTAAATCTTGCTGACCCCAAACTTTTGAATGATAGTGTAAATAGCTATTTTAATAAGAACATATTTTACTCTGATATTTTATTGATGAACCCTGACAAAATACATCAGCATATAAGAAATTTGTTTATTTTCTGATGTGTTTACAAGATTATATGTGTACAAAAATTACCATGGTCCTTTCATAGTTTTTTGGACATACCATGGTACCCTTACCAAGAAGTCCTTACAAAAAAGTACTGTTGCGGTATCATTGTATAGTGATAGTAATACTATGGTCCTTTTAAATTTACCATGATCATACTGGCATGTAAGTGACTTCATTAAACTTACTCAGATGTAATGTGGCAAATGGTTTGTCAGTCCTTATCAAGCTCCATTCAATGATGGTTCTCCCAGTGCCAGAGAATAACGCCCGCTCCTCTTTTTCATAAATCAGTGTATCCCCATTTCCAAACTGAATCCCAATAGCACCTTTCCCAACAGAAATGACATCTATCCAAACAGTTTGGTTTTTATGTGCATCAATAATCCAAGTGCATGAAACATCCAACAGTTTTTCTGTGCTTTCGTTGGTAATTCTGTTAAATAAAAGGCTGTCTGGGTGTAAAGAGTACCGGATTGAGCCGCTCCTCTCTCCAAGAATTTTACCACCACAGTCTTGCCTCAAGTTTAACAACGTGTTACCTACAGAGAAACATCATTATCATCATCATCATCTTCAATAGTTCAGCATTACACGTTTTTATTTAAAAGTTAGGCCATGAATTTCTTATATTTCAAAGTCACAGTATTAACATCTGATACTAGCACTATTGATGGTTCAGTAAGCTACTATAGTGAATTTGAAGGTTACCATGGTACATTTTTTTGTAGGTATATAGGCTATATATTACATAAAATATTTTTTTAAAGAATATAAAATATTGCTAATCGATACATTTTAAACATAAATTAGGCTAAAAATGTCTAGCATTTAAATAGCTCCTCGTCTATTAATGAAATTATCTTCTTACCTGGAGCGAAAATAAATAACAAAACATAGACAAAACGAAACATTTTGCGAGCCAAAACATTCCAGGAATGATTCCGTCCCCACAGTTAATTCCATAAAGATTATTTTGCAGGTCTAAAATATGACGTAGACAATACTTAAACTAGTCGAAAAGTAGGCTATGTGTAACGTGGATTAATAGCAGTTTTCAATCTTTAAAAAGACCTTTATAGAAGAGTCAAGTTCATCCTTCAGTCCGCCGCAGAAACTTGAATTGAACTGACTGCAGCTCGCTTTAATGAAGCGCGCGCGCGCGTGTCTGTGAGCGCGCGAGCTCGCCTAGATGCAGGGTGTAGAAAAAGGCATCGTGCAAACATATGATTACGATTAGGCATCTTTTTAAGGGAAAATGGGACGGAAGCGGTTAAAAGTTAAGAGGACAGAAAGGGAAGATTTCTAGATTAGGTTAATGACCCAGGTTGTGTATGTTTGTGTGAGAGAAAACAGAGAGAGTGTTTGTTTTCGCTCCCCAGCTTGTGCTGTCAATTCAAACTTTGAAAATAGATTAACATAGAGAGGTAATTCAGAGATCATTCATGGTCAATGTTGAGTCAGTGGCTGTTTTTCTATTTAGACGGCGGGTTTTAGGGATTTAATGCACCTAAAACAAGTATGCTACTAAGGACCATACTACCACAATATATTTGTGTGAGGGTAAGGGTAACAGCTCAGGGTTTGTTTTAAACACGTCCACATCAGTTTCAGAAACAAAACTTGTGAAGCCAAGTGAAAACTAAACCTATTCTGAAGCGTATTTCAAACTCTAACATCATTGCACTTAAAACTTTGCTTAACCATTCCCAAATGCACAGAAATTCTGACACTCAAAAACACACAAAAAAGAAGGAAATGCCTGAAGCGTCCCTCCCTGGCTTCTCATCATCACAGTGAGAGGTAGGCCTACGTTCACAGACATCCACTGACATAAACACAGAGGGGGGAGAAGGGTTTATTACACCTCAACAGGAAACATGGGCTTATTTAAGTTCATAATGATAGGAGTGTCTTTTAAATCCAAACGTTTTGAACTTAACATCAACCAAAGGTTAAATGTTAACCCCAAGTCTGAATGAACCCTACATGATTTTATGACAATATTGCTTGAATCATGTCAAAATCATAATAGTTTTGCTGTAGTCCTAAATGATAAATTGAAGAATTGATAAAGATTAGTTCTTCTCACTGAATTTGTGTTCTCTGCATTTTGCTCCTCAAGCAGACTATTTTGACTATTAAGTGTAATATTTAATAGTCTGAAGGAAATAAAAAGGAGACAGACAAATTCGTCCTTTTTTTGTTCAAGAGCAAATCCTGAAATACACAAACTTTAGAAATGGCATTAAAGGAATCCATGTGCATATGTGAACAAGAATGTGAAAGTATCACTATTTTAAGCCACTCTGCAATAAATGTTAATAGCTTGATATGATTCAGGGTGTGTTAAAGGTTATAGTGGAAGATTGTATTAGTTTTATTACCATTTACTTCAGGGGGGAGAAGATTAAGTACTGGACAGGAAATGTTTCCTAATATAACCCGTTTAAACTCCTGGCTCCAACTCTGGAAAAATCTTCGGGTAAATTTTTAGACTTGGTAAGCATTTCCAGTAGGTGGTGCTGTAACATACCAAATACAACCACACCACTCCTAACTATACATGTGAACTCTTGCAGTTTCATGTTTTATACATTATCATTCAAAGGTTTGGGGTCAGTAGGAAATTAAATACTTTAATTATTCAACAAAGATGCATTGAATTGATCAAAAGATAAAGTAGACATTTATAATCTTACCAAATATCTATATTTCAAACAAATATTGTTCTTTTGAATTTCATGTTCATCAAAGAATCCTGAAAAAACAATTATCACATTTCTCAAAAATATTAAGCAGCTCAACTGTTTTCAATATAGATAATAACAAGAAATGTTTCTTGAGCAGTAAATCAGCATTTTAGAATGATTTCTGAAGGATCATGTGACACTCATGAAGACTGTAATGATGCAGAAAATTAATCTTTGCATCACAGGAATAAATTGCATTTTAATCAAACAAATGAAGTCTTGGTGAGAGTAAGAGAATTCTTTCGACCCCAAACTTTTGAACGGTGGTGTACCTCATATTGATAATGAATCTTATAAATACTTTGTGATTTTGTTATTACATGGTTTATATTTCATAAGACAAAGAATCTTGTCAAAAACAAAACCAATCTCACTGGAAAATCTTCACAACGTGCATCCGAACATAAAGACATAAATAAGGTCCTTTAAAGTGATTTAAAGTATTTATTTTTGTAGTATTTATATGAATTATTGACATTATTTGCAAGCTCTTATTTTATGAATGAGGAGCTTGTGCATGCATCTAGCACAGAATGCTGCAGACCACAAACAAAATTATGAACACCGATTTAAACGTGTATCTAAATACAAAAATAATAAAGAATGCAGAAGAACAGCAGAAACATAAACAGCTCATGACAAAACCTCCATGGTCTCTGTCATCTGATAGGATGATTTTTATCTGGAAGAAAAAGAACAAATAAACATTCATAAGCATAATCTCCACCTGAAGTGAATTTGTGAATAGTAACTAAACTCACAATGAATATGTATGCTTATTCATAGACATCCTTCTTGTCTGCGATGTACTGAACAATCTCATGTGGGGTCATCAACTTCTCTGCCTCGGCATCAGGGATCTCAAAGCCTGAACATGTGAGAAAAAAACGGTATCAGCTTGGTAAATACACATCCATATGGATTGCACATTTATAACCTGTAAATGCAAGCATCAGATTCTATGAAACCGACAAGAACAATGCATACATTTAAAGAATGCACAAATACAAAACAATGGTCAAAATGTGCTACAACTGATCCGTTAAATGTAATACATGAAATTAGATAATAAATAATTGTAAATGCAAGTACAAACCAAATTCATCTTCCATAGCCATGATGATCTCCACCTGGTCTAAACTGTCCAATCCCAAATCCTTCATGAAGTGGGACGTAGCCTGAAGCTATAAAGATTTGATCATCAAACAATTAATCTGTAGAGTGCAATATATTTGAAGCAAATTTGAAATATTTCAGACTAGTATGTTGTCCATCATTAAACTGTTGGTGTATTTACCCTCTCAGGGTTGATCTTGTCATAGAGCTTCAGGACGTAGAGGACACGGTCACGGATAGTCTCTAGGCTCAAAGGGGGCAAGTCACCGTACTGCCTCCTCTGAAAGACATGAAATGAACCGCCAGAAATCTGCAAAAGAATGCAAAACCTGTTAGAAAGTGTATTTTAAACAAGAAATATTATTAACAGACAACTGGAGCAGTGTTGTTTGAATATTATTTATATATGTTTATGGTTTTAATGTTTTTAATTTGCTTTAATATTTTTATTTTCAGTTTTAGTCATTTTTGTTATATGCAATTGACATTTTAAATTTTCTGTTTTTTTTTAGCTTTATTTTAATTCAAATTTTAGTAATGTTATTTCTTCAACAGCTTGTTGCCAAGGTAATTTTGTATTGAAGTTTCTTAAGATTAAGTTTTTCATCTAGGCCTATTATTGATGTTTTATTTTATATCAATTACCGAAAAATGTTTAACAGTTAGTTAGTTTACAATAACAACACTGAACGGAACTGTTCAGTTCATTGATAACTGCTGATATATGAAGTTCCTAAACGTATGTTAGGGAGGAGTGAGCCAATCTAATCTTTCAATCAACAGCTGAGTATATAAGCAGCCGCTTACCTCTCCCTATAGCATCAGCTGTTCCAGTATCCCTCCACCTCCCCAAACTCCACCTTCATCTTAGGTACCTCGCCCTTTTAATTATCAGGTCCTACATTTAGCCACTGGGGGGGGGGTATATCAGAGCTCGAGTTGAAGCTGCTTCATCGAGCCCCTCTCCAGTGGACAGCAAGCCAAATAAGTTTAACCTAATATCTTAAAGATTCTATGGGCAAACGAACTCGTTAAATGAGTATTATAATGAGATAAGTAAACCATAACAAAATATCAATGTAAAATAATGAGTAAAAGAAAATTGCTGCCAAATACAAACTTTTTTTTTTACTTAAACATTCATAAAGGTATACGTGCAATCTTGTAATGCATGCATGCATATTATTTCAACCATTATAACTATAGAAATCATAACTGCTCATTTAAAAGTTTAAGTATGTTATGCCACATAAAGACGATTAGATAACACATTAATTTAGAAACATTATCGTTGACTACATTCAGCTTTTCTTTTCTTTTTTTCCCCAAAACCTTTTCCGTTGCTGCACCCCGTACATAAACTGAAATTAAGTGAACAGAGGCTTTTGTCCATCATGTTGAAGTCATTATAACTAAAGACACGGGTAGGTCATTGGATGTCATCAGTCAATCACTAACACACACACACCTGCGCCAGCGAAGACTTGTGTCCATTAGTCAGATGTGAAAATGTTCGGCCATGAGTGAGCGGAGCTGCTGTTAATGTCGCTACAGTATTTACACGGTTAAAATACACGGAACGCTGGCTCAGGGATCGGACACACCGGGCAATGATGCGCGCCGCCATGTTTCTCAATCCGCTCCCACAATGCACGAGACTGTCAATGCGCATGCGCGACACACTGTTTTCACGTATCATCCAAAAGTTTTTTGTATTACTTTACATAATTATATTATATATATGGGATCTGTTTATGTAGATTTATAATGAAACATACTAACATCCCCATATATATGTTATTTTGATGTAAGATTTAAAATTTTATTACATATCCAAAGAAAATTCTACATCAAATATCAATGGAGAGCGTCAACTATAAAACCAATGTTGTGACGTCACCTTTTCTTTTTATGTTGCGTTGACATCTGCATTCATAAAAAAAAAGGGAAAAATAATAGTTCAACACTTTCCTTAAAAACCTTAACACATTGAGAGATTTTAATCTTTCACAGAAAATTCCCAGAATCATATTTTATTTTGTAAAATATATTTTTACATATCACATCCAAAAAGTACAAATATTTATCCGTTTATGCATATGTTAACCAACAAATAGCTGTTCCAGGATTGAAATTTAACAACTAAACACAAATTTACCAATTTAATCTTGATATTCCTTGAATTTTCTTAATGATTTTAACAGTGTAATTTTGTATTGTTTAACAATGGTGTTAAATAACACTTTTTTTTATTTTTATTTAACAAGTAATTAAAGTGGGATCTGTTTATGTACATTTATAATGAAACACACTAACATCCCCATTTAGATATCCCGTCAGCAGAGTGTTTGGCCCTGCCCATCGAGCTAGTCGACACAACTCATCCAGCACAACAACAACTTTAGCCACGCTTCCTCTGAGATCCCAAACAGCAAGATGACCAGACTGAAAAACACCAACAAGCCCAGAGCCCAAGACATCACCATCTATTAACCTAGAGAAAGAGTAATATTTATTCAACTGTAATGTTAACATTGAATACTAATATCACAACATTTATCGCTTCAAGTCTTACTGCTGTTTGTGTTGATCGGGATAATTTATAGAGGTCAGTGTGATGTGTTTGCCAGTGAGAGGATTTGTTGCAATTAGAGTAAAAAGGGATGTGTTACTCTCTTCATCGCACACATTTCCTGCATTTTGAAGCAATACACACAGCACACCCTGCAGGAATGAAAGCACAAGGTCATTACTGTCATACTGTCATTCTAGTACCACAAGAACAATACACTAACTTACTCTGTAAGAATATCCCTTCATGCAGTTTGTTATGGTTAAAGTCTTTTCCAGGTTTATAGTCTGAAGCAGCTGGCCTGAATTTATGCTCCTGAAATACACAGTTATGACAAAATAGATAATCAATTATAAAATTAAAATACAAACAAAACAAGATATAAGAAGTACTAAAAGTCATTTACAGAATCAAAATTTAACTCAGCTGTTAGTACTATATCAGAAAACAATTTAATCAAAAGTTAATAATAAAAAAATCTCAATGTACAGGATGGATACAGTTCAAAAAGTTTCCTAAAAAAACTTGTTTAAAAGTTTAAGACTCAATATTGCCCAATTCATCACCATATGAGGAGGGTTTTACATTCTGTCCAACCAATCAGTCCATCTTTTTCACCCTCTACAACCGCAAGGGTCCGAATGTTCTGCTTAGCAGAGACAAAGGGAAGAGTGTTCACTACCCTGAAACACAAGTGAATAATGAATAGTTTTACTAAAATATTTCAAGTGAATGATATATTAAAAGATTTCATACACATGATGGTTTGTTACCTTCCCTCTTGAGTCACTGTTAACACGTTGACCCTTTGTTGATCTCCAGGGGCGGAGCAACACACAAGCCGACAGTTAGACACACCCACCACTGCTTGCAATGTGTCCTTGCACACCACGTTCTGACAGAACGTCCCATCCAAACTTGGACAGTAGAGCACTCTGCACTCAAGAACACAGAGTGAATTAGCTTAGCGTTTTATGTTTATTGAATTCTGACAGAAAAACACTCTGACAAGAAAATCTTGGTTTTTCAGCGCAGTCTTCATAGGGTTTGAGTTCAGTGAGAATGTTTTCAAAAGAGGAATTAAAAAACAATTGAGGTAATGGGAGACGAAAATAACAGTTTTGGTCCACATAATGGTAATTTTGCCATTTTATATTACCTTGCTTCTGTGATTTCCAAGTGACCCAGAGTCACACAAAGCAAGCCTGAAGAGTCTGGAATCTCTTGCAAAGACATTACGGGCTACAAATACAAACACAGGAGTCAAAGCAGAGGGACATATTTTTTAAATATATTGTGATAAAGAGTTAGTCACCCACAAGTAAAAATTCTTTCATCATTTACTCGCCCTCATGTTGTTCAAAACCCCTAAGACATAATCTGCAAAAACAAAAATTAAGATATTTTTAATGAAACCTAACAGGTTTCTGTCCCTCCATTGAAAATCCAGGTAACTAAAACTTTTATTTACACCTAAACAAGGATAAACACACATACATAGAGCACATCACATATGGTAAACACGGAATCTCAAACGTGAATCAACGAGGCTTGTTCTAGCGTAAGACGCTTGCATGTGCTGTACGTATAAGCTTTCGTGTTTACAGTATGTGATGCTCTATGTGTGTTTATATGTGAATAAAAGCCTAAATTAAATCTCTGCATCATATAAAATGATCATATCTCTTCACAAGATTTAGATTAAACCTCTCAATTCATTTGGATTTGTTTTACAATGCCTTTAAGAGCTTTTTAGATAATTGAGTTTTGTTTATTTGAACTTTCAATGGAGAGAAGGAAACCCCGCAGGTTTCATTAAATAATCTTAATTTGTGTTTAAAAAAAATAACCAAAGCCCTGCGTGTTTGGAATGGCATGAGGGTAAGTAAATTATGACAGAATTTTCATTCATGGGTGAACTACCCCCTTAAAGTTGGCATGAAACAGAAGTTGTGATAGTCTTTATTGTGATCATGTGTATCCAAGTGAAATGGCTTCTGGAATGAGAAAAAAAAAAGTAAGGTGGGTTTGATTTCGTCCTCTGTAATTGATTGGATTGTAGGAATTTGGGTGTTGCTAACTAAATGGAGGCAGATTTGAGTGCCAATTTGCAGTCAGTTGTGGAGGATATTTAGTTCCACCCTCTGCCAAGATATACGTCATGAAAAGAGCAGGTGCCATTTCGAGGGGGGGAGGAGGTTGAGGTTTTTGATTAAATATTACGAAGGCACATTCATAAAAAAAATTATGTGCACAGATAAATAATTTATAATAAACACTGCAACATTCTGTAAAATAAGAATGATCAATTATGATACCATGATGACTTTAAACTTCCATGCCATCTTGCAATTCTTTTAAATTATGCTGTTATTTATGATGAAATGCTGTAGCAAACTGGATTACCTGTGCAAATGTCCAGGTGTGTAAAAGACTCCACGGCTGAACTCCCTTCATCTGAGCCCAAAGACAAACGCTCCGTTCTCCTGCCACACAAATGCACCAGTCCTCCGACGGCCATCGCACCAAACACAAGTCCAACACGCATCCGCCCTCCAGTGCCTGAATACAAAGACAAGCACCACCCACATACATCAGGTAATGAGACAGTCAAGCACATATCATTGCTTTGCATATCAATGAATTATTTCTTATAATTTATTGACACCTTAAAAGTGTGCATCTCTTGCAGGACTGCAGGACAAACAGCTTCATCAGAAAATGATGTGGCAGTTAGAGTTTCCTCATGTAATGTCCGATTGTTGGATTCATCAGTTTTAAGTTTCTCTGATTGAGTTCTGTTATTGTCGGAACCTGTCGTTGTTTCCGTTCTCCGATTGGTGGAAGTGTCCAAAGAGGTTGTCTCAACAGGAGTTTGACCTACATTATCAGATTTAAACTGTTTCACATTTGTAACAGCATTACTTTGGATTTCTAACCTGAGCTCAGGGAGTTTATAGGTTTTAACTTCCATTTCAAAATTGTTCTGGGTTTGGATTTCAGACTCAGAAAGATTTTTAAAACTCCCTGGGTCAGGAATATTGTGGAGTTGAACTTCATTTTCTAGTGTGCAATTGATTTTATTTCCACATTCAAGATTGCTTTCTGGATCGAAACCGCATTCACGTTCCAGTTCCTTTTCCGAGATGCATGAGGACTCCCTTTCTGGGCCGTTTAAGTTTTCATATTCCAGTGTAGTTTTGTTTTGGGATGGAGTACCTGGTTTCACTTTTTTTTTTACTTTTGTCATTGTTTCTTGACTCATTTGAGTTTGATTCTGTGTTTCAGAACCTTCCCGATCTCCACTTCTAGTAAAGAAACAATTTTTGATGATCCCTGATGTTTTGGCTGAGACTGATTCTGGAGACACACACCCCTTAAGTGAGACTGAAGAGGGAGACCTAAGGACACCAGACGAAGAAAAGAGAGGTGACCGGAGGTCTATGGGTGAACCTGGAATAAAAAAGAGAGGGGACATTCCCAAAGATGGTAGAAGAGCATCTTGACCTTTCTGTATTTGTGGGGTCAGAGATGGACTTAAATTCAGTATCTCGGGGCAAAGTGAGGTGTTCTCAGAGAGCATATGTGATTCTTTTGGCATCTGGTTTATGTGAAGCTCACTAATGTTTTCAGATTCTGAAGATTCCACTTTTTTCTCACTACTTATTCTTTTGTCTGTTTCAGTTTGGCTAAACTGTCTGCTGTCCATCAGACCCTTCTGTATATCTGTCTGTGATTTGTCAGTGGGGTCTGACTGACAAACTGGTAAACTATCCTCATGAGAAGAGGTAGTTAAGGGTTCTGGAGTAAAAAGTTCACTCTCTGAGTAGCGTACTTCACAATTCCTTATTCTTCCACTCACTCTCTGGCACCTGCTGCTCTGCCGTGTGTTGTACACTAGGGGACGCTGTGCGAAGGGTTCTACGGCTGAAGTTGACGAGCGCAATAGTTTGAGCTTTAGTTGTCCAAAATCCTCATCAGGAAGGTGGAAATCCTGGATTTCAACAGCAGACAACAGTCTAGCTTTCATATCCTTTTCTTGCAGAGCTTGAATGAGTGAAGCTAGTGATGGCAGAAGAGGTGACTGATCTAAAATGCAAAACGTATTCACAAACATTATTGTGTACATGACTGTTACAAAACAATTCTTATTCACATCTACGCCTTTGGCAGATACTTTTATAGAGGGTATGCACATGATGTCACAGTAGGCTGGAGTCACTGTGGTTACACCCACTGAGGGGCAGCGTTGGTGTTTAGCGAAAAACACACAAAACACATCTAAAATGGGAAAGAGCTTCAGGATTGACTTTACAAATAGATTCAACAAGAAATCAGAGCTATCTTTTTACAGACTGACGAAAGCTATGGAAAAGATAAGCAAAGGGATCGCTGAAATTAGTAGAAACAACTGGAATTCAGGCAGCGAAATGTATTTATTTAGTTAATAAACAATAATTTTGTCTCAGATGTTGTTGGATTTCGGGGTAAAATTATACCCTAGGTTATTTAATGTATTGACAACTCATCAATTAAATATTTAGCATCTTATATTCTGCGTAACTGTTTGTTAACTGTCGAGGTCAACTGCCTTTAATTTAAGAAGATAATGGTTTGTTTCCCCTATTTAAACAAGTCGTTACAGGACGTTTCGCCACTCAGTCAGGCTGAGAGGGCATGTCTCGGCAGGAAAGTGACATCAATGCATACCCTTTATTCAAACATTTTATCATTATGTTCAAGCATTCCCTGGGAATTAAACCCATGACTTTGCCATTGCTAGGGCCATGCTCTACTGTTTAAGCTAGGAAAAAATTCAGTAATACATTAATAAATCAATCTCACCATCTTTATTAGAACTTGTCTGAAACTCTCTTCCAGTTTGTCCACGTTTTCTTCGGAAAATAGGGTATACATTTGAACCCGGGAGTAGTTGGGAATCAAAGTAAAGTTGAGAATCTGGGAGATGCTTAAAATCTTGAGTAACTCCTTGCTCTGGACTTGTCTTCAAACTCACTATAGGCCCAGGTGACTGGATTGGCCAAGACTCTGTCTGTGGCTGTTCGAGGATTAATTGTGATTGGCTGAGTGATTCAGTGTCAGACTTTGATTCCATAAGACACTCCGAATCTGCTTGAGAATCACTTGCAGGATGTGATATTGTACAATCTAGATCAGCTTTGGCACACGAGGATCTACCTATAGTGCTTCTTCGACGGCCTCTCCTCCCTCTTCCTCTGGATCTGGCCTGGTACAAATCAGAATCCACAAGAAGTTGGGAATCAAAGTAAAGCTGAGAATCTGGGAGTTGCTTAAAATCATGAGTAACTCCTTGCTCCGGACTAGTCTTCAAACTCACTATAGGCCCAGGTGACTGGATTGGCCGAGATTCTACCAGTGGCTGATCGAGGAACAATTCTGATTGGCTGGGTGATTCAGTGTCAGACTTTGATTCTATTAGAGACTCTGAATCTGCTTGAGAATCACTTGCAGGATTTGATATTGTAATATCTAGAGCAGCTTTGGCACACGAGGGCCTACATACAGTGCTTCTTCTACGGCCTCTCCGACCTCTCCGACCTCTTCCTCTGCGTCTGGCCTGGTCTGTGGACTTGCAGACTGATTCTGAATGCTCTGGGGTCGTGTGACCCCTACCACTCACTTGCGATTGGCTGAGCCTGCGTCTGCCCCGCCCCCCAGTGAGCTGGCTGTAAATGACAGCATCTAGATCGATAGAGCTGTGAGATGCAGCCATACGCCGTGTCGTCCGAATATAATACTCCACAGGAAACGGTAAACCCTCAACCAGCGTGCAAGAGTCCAGAATGCCAGATGAAAACGAGGAATGTTTATTATCTATCCTGTCATCATAACCTTTATTTGAGTCTGTGCACGACTGGTTAGTTTGTTTAAGCACCTCTTCTGATTTGTCAGTAATCTGTACTGCCTCAGACACTGCTGAACTTTTTTTCTCAACAGGCCGGTCAATCAGAGGTACGTTAACCTCTTCCTGTCTACAGTGAATGTTTTGAATTTCTAAATGATTTTCTTTACTTGAAATCATTAGCAGTTTGTTATCTGATTGGATCACAGAGGACTTAAATTCACAATGCCTCTCTCTTTTCGCATCATCCTCCAGTTCTTGCGATGCTTTAGCAATTTTACAATCTGTCTTTACTCCTATAGGCCTATCCTGGTTTTTCTCCCCCTCAGCTGGCATCATCTTGATTTTTCTTTCTTTTTTCTTTTCATAGTCCTTCTCTTCCTTCTTACCTTCATTTCTCACTCCTTTCCGACTATTCTCTTTATCAGTACATTCACTACCCTTTTCACGAATATGGTCTCCACTTCTATCTCTTTCTTTCTCTTGGCTGATGTCAGTGTCTGATTCTCGCTCTTTGTTCTGAAAGCGCAATCGACTGCGCTTAGAACGCAGGCGGTGGGCAGGGCTTCGTCTGCATGCAGGGGAGTACAAAGGCGGTGTGGATGCAATCTCTGCAAGTTGCAATTGTATGGCAGGGATTTTCTGTTCAGTAGAAAAAACAGAGCTGTTTCTTTCTGCAACTATGTCTGAAACAGAAAAAAGATAACCAGTTTATTAGTATTTGGAATTAATTACCAATAATTTTTGATAATTTTTCAATGTAAGTCTATGAGATGTTTTGCTGGTTCATATATTAAACTACTTAGATATAGTGCCTTAGCATAATGAAAAAAGGTGTGGTTAATATTGTAAATACTAAAACTATTAAAAAAAACTATTTTCATTAATTGAAATAAAGCTGAAATATAAAATAAAAATCAAATTAGATGAAAAATTTAAGAAATGTTAAAAGTACTAAAATAACTAACTGAAATAAAAATAAATTATAGACAAATATAAATTTTATTATTTAATAAATAATAAAAATGACAAAAGTACACAACAAAATTAAAATTATAATGATTACATTAAAATGTTAATTCAATCTGAGAATATAATAAATAAAAGCTAATTGTTAATATTAATAATACTATAATTGTAAATAAATAATATAAAATAAGACTAGTAAATCTATTTTCTGTATCTATTCATGTTTGATTTCACCCTCAAGCTGGCCTTACTGGTCCGTAATTGCAGATTCTGATGGTTTTCAGAATATTCTGGGGTCGGCATGGAAGAAGTCTCAATAGATGACTCAGATGTGTGTGAAAAATCAATCTGTGTAAATGTGGTGTGGTCAGAGTCTCTGTTCTGCACACGCCGGCAAGTGGCATCATGATGCTCTGCTCTCTAAACAAAAAACACACAATATTCACTAACAGGTTTTCAAATTCAATTTTATGACAATTCAAGCTCTATTATACTCCATACAGCTGTCTTTACCTGCAGTCTCTGTGCGGTCCTCTCATACTCTCGCTTAAGCTGCTCCAGTCGTCTCCTCAGCTAAAACAATAAATTAAGGACAAATTAAATGTTTTTATCTCTGTCATGTTCAGTAAAAACATTAAACACTACCCAATTAATACATTTTAATCTTACAATAATAGTATATGGTACGTTACCTTTAAAAGTACTACTAGGTAACGTTACAGAGAGTAACGTTAGGCTATATCATATGTTATAGCATGGCACTACACCAAGTATGCTGAAAAAGGTACCATAGTACTTATATAGTACTCCAGTGTAATTCAAAGAATACCATGGTACAAGTAACTGTACATGTCCAAAACAACATAGTATGACCATGGCAGGTTAGTTTTCTAAACATTAATGTCGGTTTTTGTCAAACGGTGCTTCCACAAATATATAACGTTAAACATACGAACTTACTGTCTCTTTATCTTCGTTATGGAGAATCTCCTCTGACATCCTGTAAACTAATATGCTAATATGTTATTTATTTACTAGATGCAGGTAACGTTATGACGTTAACGTTACATTTGACATGAAAACATTACGAGAATCTCAACTGTAAGTTAAACAACACTAAACAACCATACAAACATTTGACTGAGATGCACTTATAAATAAACACCGGTTTGGCTGGCCAAACGATCATTTTAATTTACAAAACGTTCGTTTACATACCCAGGAGAAAATCTTTACTCTCAAAAGTTGGTTTTGTCTTCTGTTTCTATCCTGACGAGACTCAACCTTCCCGCGAGTTCTGACTGCAGACAAAAACAATCGATAACAGATAACATTCTGTGCACTTTAGGATAATGTTACTCGATTTTGCTAATGGTATTAAAATTGTACATTATAACAATAGACATATAACCTATCATATAATGAGATTAAAAGACCTCTAGTAGAGCAGAATTTAGATTTAGACAGACGTT
The DNA here is from genome assembly GCA_031834385.1 of Semotilus atromaculatus. Classification (NCBI taxonomy): domain Eukaryota; kingdom Metazoa; phylum Chordata; class Actinopteri; order Cypriniformes; family Leuciscidae; genus Semotilus; species Semotilus atromaculatus. The sequence goes on along the minus strand of JAULUF010000023.1, from coordinate 17,153,203 downwards.
TGCATTATCCTTCTCATCGGGACTCTTTAGTAATGTCTGTTAGCAGACTTTTTTCTGTATCTCTCTATGGCTCTGCCTTCTACTACCAGAAACTTTATATATACGACTTATATATAGTAGACGACTTATATATAGTAAGTCAGTCTCAAAGGATTTTGCTGCTACTTTGTGAAAGGAGCCAAGGATTTGGGGCTGATGTGCTTGGATTCAACTTTTGTCTCGCATCTGTTATCGACAGCAGTGTGGTAGATTAAATATTAGCTAAAGCCTAGAGATGTCTATTTGCATTAGAGGGAACGGTGATTCCCTTAGTGGTCAAGTAGCCTACATAAAGATCACGTGTAGTAGAATAATATAGATAAAATAGTTATATTAGCAGGTGTAACAGTTAGTATAAGGGCTCATGATAATTGTCTTAACTTATTTTTATTTCAGCTAGTTGCCAAAGCAACATCACTAATTTTAATTTAGTTTAACTTTATGTATAGGTCTACTAAAATAACTGAAACTAAAACTGAAATGAAAAGAATAATAAATATACAAAGAATACAAAAAGGAAAGTAGGCTACCAAATAAAAAACAATTCAATACATATACATATAGGCTATATATGTATATATATATATATATATAGGCTATATATATATAGCCTATATATATATAAACTATAATAGTATCTCAAAATATCACTTGAAGGCACTGTAGCATGATTTGTACTTTTCTGAAGAAAATGTGAGTGGTGCTTGTCCATCTTGTGCAACCACCTTGCCACAAAAAAAATAGGCCTACTTTTTATTACTCTGTTATAGCATGTCGCCTTAAGATGCGCAACTTGAGTGCATGCAGTTTATTAAGGAGGGTTCGCTTTGCATTAACCAGACATTAATTCTTTGTAAGCATGGACCGCAAGTGTCCATGCAAGGACATTGGATCTCCATACGTCATGGTTCCTTGGAGGTGATAGTGTTGTGTACAATGTGCATTTGTGTAAAGAGTCTACCAATATGTTAATCCTGCGGATTTACACAAAATGTCAGCTCTCTGCTCTCTGACATTTGCTGCTGATGTCAAAAGGTCACTTGCACCTGAGACCTACAACAGCACAAACAGGCTTATAGTTGCTCAAATATAATCACAATCACATAAATATTCTTTAAATATGTACTAATACTATACTGCATTAAATATACTAATAAACATGACAATGTTCAGAACTGAAAGGCAAATTAATATGTTATTCAGATAGACAGATATGGAAATAAGCACTTTTGAATGCATTCAGACTTGCGTCAACTGTTTGTGTGGAAAATGTCGGTGCTCTGAGGTGGCCGTGTGTATTACCATCCCTATCTGATACCATGATTTTAATATGCAATGAATGGAAACTCACCTCTGACGTGATGAGCTCATGAAACACTTGTATTACTGACCTCAGGATGCTCTTTCTGTATTCACTTAATGACCGTTAGGATTAATGACGCTTAATGACAATCAGGCCTTGCTTAAGCAAGCATTGCCGCATAATTTTATATATTTTATTTGAATAAGTATTCTTCAGTTTTCAAATGCAAGGACAACATGATGAAACATAACTAGTTAAGCTCATTTGGGTAATTTCCTGGAGTCTTTGAAAGGGAGCCAATACATCAAGATGATTAAATATTAGACATAAAATAACAGGCTTGTTCACACATTAGTTCAATAATTAACCCTGATGTTAGATAGGCGTATTTGCAGGGCAGAGTAAAAAAAACGTTTCGATAGTTTCCCAAACCACCTACAATTATCGGGAGAAATTCTGATCGGAATAACACCTATGTATCCTATAAAAGTTTAATACTGTCTCTATTTATTAGGTATTTTATTTTTTTAAACAACAAATGTACCGATAAACTTTTCAAACAGTATGCTTTCACTGGAAACATTTTTTGCCATATATTTACTTTAAATCAATTTCCATTACTAAGGAACAGAAAGGAGCCTAATCAATGCATTGAAATAAATATGGAATTTTTAAGTAGAAAGACTGAAATAGTATACTTTCTTGTAAAACACACTCCAGCGATCTTTGTTTTATAAAAAAAAATATATATATATATTAAACATACTGTCACGTGAAATTGAACTTTGAAGGGGTCTTATATTGAGGGGTTTCAAATTTTTAAATAAATAGATTATGATCCACAAATAAATATAAAGAGATTAAAAAAACTATCTACAGTTTCACATAGAATATGATACACAAATACATGTTTCACAAAAACGACTTTAATTTACAAATAACTGAAATATGATTTTCCAATTTAATTATTTTTTCAAATGTTTCAGCAACCACAAAAGTTAGGTTATTAATTTCACCTGCTAGACTCATGTCAACAGAAATCATGACTGAGGAGGTATCAGCCTAACCTACGCCTAAACCAAACCTAATCCTAACGGTAAGTATTTAAATAGTAATATAATATATGTAAATAATGTAAGTAATATATAATTGCACTCTTACAATGAGACCTTAAAATAACGTGCAACCCATAATTTTTTATATAGGCTATTTGCACCCCATCATTTTTTATATATTTGCACATCACAAGTGTATCACAAAAATGTTTGTAAAAAAAATTAGCCATTGGTTCTAAATTCACCAACAGACAACCTTTGCACGATATTAATAAACCCCCAAAGTGTTCCCGATGTTCCTACTGACTGCTAGCTGAACTCCTGAACATGAAACTCTACGACACAGAAACCCACGCACCCTTCACGTCACTCGCGTTCCCATTGGCTACAATAAGTGGTACGTAGACGCATTCAGTGATATAAACGCAGCATCCTGTCTCTTCTCTACACTCAGTCAATACCGGTTATCGAGCATTAATGTGTAATTAAATCTTTGCTCTTCAAAAATCTCTTCGGCAGATTAGCCTACGTTATAAAATTGACGACTGAAGGAATGTCTTTGTTGGTGCGGGAGCATCGGACTGTGCGCTTTGTGTTTCTGGGCGCCGCCGGGGTCGGGAAAACTTCCCTGATCACCCGCTTCTTGCAGGACCGCTTCGACTCCAAGTACACGCGCACGGTGGAAGAGCTTCACGCGCTCGAGTACGACACGGACGGCGCGACGGTGCGCATTGAGATCTTGGACACGAGCGGCAGTTATGCCTTCCCAGCGATGCGCGCTCTGTGCATCCGAACCGGGGACGCGTTTGCGCTTGTGTACGCCGCCGACGAGCCAGACTCCCTGGATGAGGTGCAACGACTCCGTGAGGAGATTCTGGAGTTGAAAGGGGAGAAGTTTACAGGCATCACGGTGATAGAGAACAAAGCAGACCTGGGCAGCCGGGGTCGCCAGGCTACAGCTGAGGTGATGCGCGCGGTGGAGGAGGACTGGGGCGCGGGCTTCGTGGAGACGTCCGCTCGCACCGGCGAGAATGTCACTGGTGTGTTTCGGGACTTGCTTCAACAGATGAAGTTACCGAGCCGTGTGAGCCCGGCACTGCGCAGACGGACGCAGACAATGACCAGAGAGGTTACAGATAAAGAAACGCGGAAAAAACCTATGAAGAAGAACAACAGTTGTATCTTGTCTTAATGGACATTTACGTGACATTATTATATTTTGTTATGCATCATACTGATGCTTGAGTGATCTGGATCAATAGACCCCATAAATGTTGGACAATTGATGGACACTGAATGTTGATACTTTATCATAATCATTTAAGTCTTATTTTATCTGTTATGTCTGATCTCTCTGTCATCTTTAATGAGTGAATAAATGCAAATTATGTTTCAGTCAGAATCTGTTCTACTCTGCATATCCTTAGCTTGTTCCATAAAAGGTCATATCAAATGTGATAGATAAGTACAACCAGTGCACTTGTTTAGGAATGAAGGAGAGACATATTCATTATGACAACATTTGCTTGAAGTCAAATCAAGCACAAAATGATCACATTGATGCTCTGATCCCAAAAGAAAGAAAATAGCACTCTGTGCATTTGACTTATAGAACAATGTGAAGGGTTTTGCTACACGTGCCAAATGTCTTGACCTTTCTTCAGGAAATAAAGTCAGCTCTGCACCCGATGGTCATTGTGCTCATGACTCAACACCATCACACCCTTTCTTTGCTATTGGGATCAAGCATGATGACGCACAGCTCTGCAAAAAATATCATGAAAACCTTAATGTTCCAAAAATAAAAACATTATAGTTATTGCCAATGAGTTCGACCATGGATTTCAGGCAAGATAGTTTGTGGCTGTTTTGTGGTGTATTAACTTAAAGGGTTAGTTCACCCAAATATGAAAATTCTGACATTAAATACTCACACTCACACATGTAGTTCCTCCACAAACGAAGATATGTTTGATCAAGAGCTTTCTGTCCCTTCATTGACAGCTACGCAACTACCACTTTGATGCTTCAAAAAGTTCATAAAGAGATTGTAAAAACATTAATTGAACGGTTTTGTCCAAATTTTTGGAATAAACATGATCGCTTTATTTAATAATAATAATATGTTTTATTTATAATGCACTTTTCTAGTACCCAAAGGGCTACAAACAGTTAAAACAAATGAAATACAAAATCTAATAATACAATACAAAAACAAGTAAAAAAATGCTTAACAATCCAATACAACTAATCAATACAATAAAATACTAATCATCTCAATATGTGTTGGCAATTATAAAAAGATACATTTTTAACAACTTCTTGAAACTGTCTAATTTGGGAGCATTTCTGACAGTAAAGAGGAAGTGCATTCCAAACAACGGAGAAGGCTCTCTCACTCATATATTTTAATCTACAGGCTGGCTGCTGAAGAGTTAAAGAATGAGCAGACCGAAGAGAACGAGAATGAGTGAGAACACTGGCTGCTGAATTTTATACTGCCGTTTGATAGATTTGTAAACCTACAAACAGAGCATTGCAATAATTAATCCTGAAGTAACAAATGCGTGAATGAGCCTTTCAGCGTCTATGTGAAGAAAGGCCTAATTAGTGTTTTTAAGGTGATGGAATGCAGATTTTGTAATGTGTGAGTCTAACGTCAGATGAGCATCAAAAATTACACCAAGGTTACACGCAAGAGTAGATGGAGCTACGACACTATTGTCCATAATCAAATTAAAATAGCTATACCTTTATGGATAGCAGCTGGTGCACCAATGAGAAGAATCTGTCTTTGAACATTTTAATTGGAAAAAAATTATACATGGTGCATCCACATCTTTATGTACACACTCAGAAAGAATTGAGGTGACATTAATATCAGACTTAGCTGATATAAATCCAAGTGTCATCAGCATAAAAATGGTAACCTAAGACATAATTCCTAATAATGCTAAAGGACCCTAAACAGATCCCTGAGGAACACCATGCACATGTTCAACGTCAGATTTATTGTTTCCCGAGACAACAAACTGGGAACAATCTGTAAGGCTATGGTACAGTACTGAGCACAGTACCATAAATACCAAGCAAACTCTCAAGTCTATTAAGCTAAATTAATTATTAGTCAACGGTTCACAGCCATAATAGTACAAATATTGTATAATTGAAACACAAGTGCAAAAAACAAAAACAAACAAAAAAACTCTGGTCTGCGAAATACGCGTTATCTGTCAAGACAGTTTGTCAAAATTAAGAATAGTTTTAACGTTGGTACATGTACCAGCAGTGGCTGACCAAAGATAAATGACTATGAGTAGGTGTCTGTATTTCTGAACAGTCTAATTTAGCCTATTTATAATTTATTCAGCTTTCAAGGAGGCTTACATGTTTTATGCAACAATTGAGTACTTCCTTTCTCACTGCAACCATGCAACCCACCTCTTTATATGCTAAAATTATCTGCCATGACAACCTATTAGAGAGACACTTATGCTGTTTTAAAAGTAGGTGTATGTGTGCATTTGGAGAAAGTCGTGAGTGCCAGAATGGAAAAGCTTTCATGAAAAAAAGTAAACAACCTTATTAGGAAACACTTCACATTATTCACAAAGAATAGCATCATTGCTATTCTAAGTCATGTCTTCTTTTTATGGGTTGACTAGCTGTATGAAAAAAAAATACATTTGCATATAATTAATTTTTTTCACATGCATTCATGAATGCTATGAACAAAGATATGAATTTTAAGTCTGTGAGAAACAATTGAAGATCATGATACTGAATGAGACTAAAACAAATTCTAAAATGGTCCAATAATGTATTGTAATATTGTTTGTTACTCACTGACCTTGCAACAATGTTTTGGTTTTGTCACAAGGGCACCTTTTCTGTTTATCTCTCTTTCTCTACTTTAGAACCTAAACCCACACTTGTACAAACATAAAAACGTGTGCAATGATAGGTGACTATTTTTTCCCCTCCACAATCAAAAATGTGCCCTTACTTGACCTTTCTCACACAAACATGCACAAAGGTAAACAAAGCCTTAGAAACAGGGATAACTGCTAGAAGAAAAACTGGAGCAAGATACAGAATTTGCTTTTCGAGATACGCATAAATGAATGTGTATAAACAAAAACCCCAAAGTGCACGTGGCACGATTAAACAAATGGAATAATGTACAAAACCAAATGATTAGCATCTATATAATGAGCAAATAGTATACAATATAAAATACATTTTTATTTATTTAATTATTACACAATAGTATTGAATAGTATTAAAACAGACACCTGATAAAATGGATAACTTATATTATAAATCATAAAACCAAATACTGTACAAAAACTATTTTACATTGCCCAAAGTCCAATGCATGTTTCCCAAAGTTAAAGGAATAGTTCACCCAAAAATGTCATAATTTAATCATCCTCAAGGTGTCCTAAACCTGTATGAATTTATTTGATCTGCTGAAAACAAAAGAAGATTTTTTTGAAGAATATGGGTAACCAAACAGTTGATGGGCCCCATTGACTTCCATAGTATTTTTCCCATACTATGGAAGTCAATGGGGCCCATCAACTGTTTGTTCACCAATATTCTTTAAAATATCTTTTTTTGTGTTCAGCAGATCAAATAAATTCATACAGGTTGACAAAATTTTCATTTTTGGTTGAACTATCCCTTTAAAATCCAGGGAACACAAATAAAGTTTTTCAGAGCATGCACGCGGAGTCACATGATGCTTCGCTGTGTTTGGTCAGAATTTAAATCCCAGCAGCCAATCAGAGGCGGAGATAACGAATCGAGCACAATTCAAAAAGTAGCAGGGTCTCACTGCATTCCCATCCGAGCAGCGGGTGACGCACCTCTTTTATGCCCGTTTCATTTGAGGTTTTTCAGCGAAATCCGACAGATGCGTTCTTTAGGGCAGTCAATATAGGGCGTTGAGATTAAATACAGTGTTTGCTGTGGGATTTCTAGTTGTTCAAGTTATTATTTGAATGTAGTTTTCGGTGCTTCGCAACGGGTGTGGATGATTGACGAATTGCATGCTGTTTCGGGATAAAGGAGCAAGAATCTTCGCCTCAGTTATTTATTTTTCAAGACCTTAGTGTGCCTTATTTTATTTAAACCATCTTGTAAAGTGTGCAACAATGAGTGCTGGAATTGCAAAGACGGTGAAGCCATCGACTCACGTCGATCCCAAATCTGCTCCTCTGAAAGAGATTCCTGATATTCTAGTGGATCCCAGAACCATGAAGAGATACATGCGAGGTCGCTTTTTGGGAAAAGGCGGATTTGCGAAATGCTACGAAATCACAGAAATGGACACAAAGGAGGTTTTCGCAGGGAAAGTGGTGCCGAAGTCGATGCTTCTGAAGCCGCATCAGAAAGAGAAAATGAGCTCAGAAATCGCAATTCACAAAAGTCTCGATAATCCGCACGTAGTGGGATTTCACGGCTTTTTTGAGGACGATGACTTCGTGTACGTGGTGTTGGAAATCTGTCGGAGAAGGGTAAGAACAGGGAAACCAATTTGAAAACAGACCGTCAACGGTCAGTATTCCTGTCACTGGCTGATCGTTTGTTACAAACCTTGAGGTTTAATGCATTAAACGAATTAAATCCTATTGAGCTTCAGATGTCTTATGTTTTTAAGTATGTTTATTCATCTTAATGTACGGTTATGGTATATAAACTAAAACAAGTTCTACTCGCGTATGCCGCTAGTGGATTTTAAACTGGAGGATGTGACGTCAGTTGATTTTGTGTTTCTCGGAGATAACGTAGTTTATAACGAACTCCTTCAGAATTTTTTTTGGTTTAATAAATTGTATACATGTGTAGAATCTGTAAGTAAAAATAGTCCCCCAACCCTACTAGATAAAGAAATTATCAACAAAAAAAAATCCTAATTTGGTTACAATATTATATGAATTCTGTGAGAACATTTGTATAGATTTGTGTGTGAATGTGTTTTTAATGGTTTGTTTTAACTTTCCGCCTGCTCTAAATTTTGGTGGTTAATTTCTTTTCCCTTAGTCTCTCCTTGAATTGCACAAGCGGAGGAAGGCAGTGACAGAGCCTGAGGCCAGATACTTCATGCGCCAGACTATTCAGGGTTGTCAGTACTTGCACAACAATCGGGTTATCCACCGTGATCTCAAACTAGGGAATCTGTTTCTCAATGATGACATGGATGTGAAGATCGGTAAGCAAGGAATGACTGTTCTTTGCCACTTTTTTCCTCCTTTTATTAATTAAGAGTAATTGTAATTGTCACACTTTAGGTGACTTTGGTTTGGCCACTAAGATCGAGTTTGATGGCGAGAGAAAGAAGACCCTGTGTGGGACTCCAAACTACATCGCCCCAGAGGTGCTCTGCAAGAAAGGCCACAGTTTTGAAGTAGACGTATGGTCATTGGGGTGCATTCTGTAAGTTCCACTTTGATTTACATAACTTTGAAAGCATTTTCATAGCACTTATTGGCTTATCCTTGCACAATGATACTTTTTTTATAATTGTGCATGTACTAAATATGTATTGTTGATAACTGAGTTATGTCCATCAGATACACGTTGCTGGTTGGAAAACCACCATTTGAGACCTCCTGTCTGAAGGAGACCTACATCAGAATCAAGAAGAATGAGTACACTGTTCCTAGAGTAAGTATCTTTGCATCAGGAGTTTGCCTTTTTATATCACATCTCAAAAGCCAATCAACAACTGATGCATATAACCCAACCTAGATTTTTTTTTTTCCGCCCCTATAATCCTTTTTTTTGTTGGAATTTTGAATCTAATTTAAGTAAAAAGTGAATCTCGTCTGTGAGAAACAGATTGGTGGCTTACCGCATTATGCCTTTTTTTCTTGTTTAGCACATTAATCCAGTTGCTGCTGCTCTGATTCGTCGGATGCTGCACGCTGACCCTACGCTCAGACCTTCTGTGACCGAGCTGCTGGCCGATGAGTTTTTCACCTCCGGTTACGCGCCTGTGCGGCTGCCCACTTCCTGTCTCACTGTTCCTCCCAGGTTCTCCATCGCTCCCTCCAGTCTGGATCCCGCCCTCCTTCGTAAACCCCTCTCATCGCTTAATAAAGGTATGTGTATAGACAAATCCATGCTTAAATGCAAATTGTATTTTGGCACTCCTGCTTTTTGTTGGTTTTCAGTGTTTTTCCCCCTTCGTTGATTCTTGTCACTTTAAAATGAAGTAAAATTGATGCCCGTAAGTTACATGCAACTCTTCTGTGTGTACAGGAACAGACAGTCCTATTGAGAAAATGGGGAAAATGGAGCAAGCTCAAAGGGAAGATCTTCAGCAAAGGTCAGTTTTATTTGTGTAGATATTGGAGAACTATTGACCATTTAAAGGGTTAGTTCACCCAAAAAATCTGTCAATTACTCACCGTCATGTCTTTCCAAACTCGTAAGACTTTCATTCACCTTCGGAACACAAATGAAGATCTTTTTGATAATCTTATTTTTTCTTTTTTGTCCCTCCATTGATGGCCTAATTCAAAACGTTCATGGAAAGATCATTTAACTAATCCATATAAATTGTGTGGTTTAGTCCAAATTTTCTGAAGAGACCCGATTGCTTTATATGATGAACAGATTGAATTTAGGCTTTTGTTTACATATAAACCTTAATCAGCAAACATGGCAAGCTCAGCCGAACCTGCTTGATGCGCAAGAACAAACCTCTTGCGGAAGCTCAAGCATCCTGCGTACTGAGAATAAACCTCATTGCCTCGCACATCAAGCAAACATGCTTAAGCTTCCATTTACCACAACTGATGTATGCGTTAATGAATGTTTATGTGAATAAAAGCCTAAATTCAATCTGTTCATCATATAAAGATAAAGTGATCCTAGCTATTCAGAAAATTAAACCACTCAATTAATATGGATTAGTTTTACGATCTCTAAGAACAATTTTAAGAACGAAGGTGAACAAAAGTCTTATGGGTGTTGAACGACATGAGGGTGAGTAATGACACAATTTTCATTTTTGGGTGAACTTAACTAAACCTTTAAATCTAGTTTTGAACACCCATTTGGCCAACACTATCAAAACCATGCTTATTAATATAGTTGTGAACTCTAGCTTGTGTTCTAGTCTCTTATAAATTCAGCATATGGGCTTACACCACAAAATTGTATATTTTGCGAAGGGATGGAGCTGAACAACCTGACACCAACCTAAGTGACATGCTGCAGCAGCTGGCCAGTGTCAACACTGCCAGGCCTTCTGAGAGAGACTATATTAGACAAGGTAACATGGATTCTCTGCATCCTGCAAGTGAAGAGTTGTCGCTATATTTTAATGGAAAGAGTAGGTGCTTGGATGATAGCAGAAATCAAAGTATACTTAATGCATTTGTACATGAAGCCAAGCAAAATGTAGTCAAGTGGTGTTTTGTAAGTTTAAGTTACACATTCTGAAACTATTGACAAGCACAATGCAATGATTTTTTTTTCTTCTCTCTCTCTCCCTTTACAGAGGAAGCCGAGGACCCTGCTTGTAATCCTGTCTTCTGGATCAGTAAATGGGTCGACTACTCTGACAAATATGGTCTTGGTAAGACACCATGCTGACACGATATGCTGAAGTCAGAAGCCAAATTGAATTGGTTCGTGATTCACTGAAATGTTAGCAAATTAATTTATGGCAGAAACTGCACAAAAAAAAAGTGCGGCAATTTTGGGTTTTGTACAAAATTGTTCTGGTGGGCAGAATCATTGACCGAAAGTAATGTTTCATTAGCGCTGCTTGGATGATTCATAATATGACATTTATTGCATTTCACCTGTGCGATCTGTGCGTTAAACAATTTGAATGCACACCGCGGAGGCAACCACCCTAGCCGTGGATTATCCCTTGCATGTTTGTGATATCAGACTTGTGATAAATATTAAAATTTTTCACAACTTTAGATGAAAACATAGATACTGATTAACATGCTCTCCAAAAATATTGCCTTTATGCTACTGTATTTTCCCCCCTTCATAGGTTACCAGCTGTGTGACAATAGCGTAGGCGTTCTGTTCAATGATTCCACCCGTTTGATCATGTACGCTGATGGTGACAGTCTGCAGTATATCGACCGCAACACTGCAGAATCCTACCTCAGCGTTCGCTCCTACCCCTCGGCACTCTCCAAAAAGGTCTGTCTGCACTGGAAATGTAGTTCAATGAATGAGTTTCATAATGATTTTTGGTTATCCATGATTGCTGACCCCCCCTCCCCCTCATAGATTACACTCCTCAAGTACTTCAGAAATTACATGAGCGAGCACTTGCTGAAGGCCGGGGCGAACATAACACCCCGCGATGGAGATGAACTGATCCGGTTGCCTTACCTTCGTCACTGGTTCCGCACTAAAAGTGCTATCGTGCTGCACCTCAGCAACGGAACTGTGCAAATCAACTTCTTCCAGGTGAGAAAATACCTTGTTAGTGCCCTATGAAATCCATTTTTTTTGTTGGACTTCGATTTAAGCTGGGACTAAGGCTGATTATGAATGTAATTTGACACTTAGGACCGATCATGCCCAAACACGCAGTCAGAGACAGTCGATCATGCTGCGAATTGTAGCATACTACATCCACTCTAAACCGCATCATGGTGAAAATGGAACATTATGACAAGTTTTGATCACGTGGCCTAACGAAAACCGCTTGTGGTTAAGTTGCAATTTGTTAAATTTCTTTTGGGAGCAGAAATAGTGGTGTGCTGGTTCTTTTGCATTTCAGCAAAGTTCTCTTTCGATCGAGCACCTGTTTAAGGGATGTCAGCGCATAGAATGTCAGAATTAAAATTTTGGATGGACTGTAAATTAATTCTGTGATGCAGTAAATTTCAGTTTATGACTTGATACTGGGTACTTGTGACATATCAAACAAAAAACAGGAAGAGCCAAATTGACACTGAACTCCCCGTTTTCTTTTTGTGCCCTCCAGGACCACACTAAGCTTATTTTGTGTCCCCTGATGGGAGCAGTGACGTACATCAACGAGAAGCGAGAGTTCTGCACCTATAAGATGAGCTTAATCGAGGAGTTCGGCTGCTGTAAAGAGTTGGCCAGCCGTATGCGCTACGCTCGCAACATGGTGGAGAAGCTCATGGCCTGCAAAAGCACTGCGCCAGCCGCTACTTCAGCCCGCTAACCCACTGACGTCACAAATTGCATAGCTATGAGGTCCCCGTCGATTCTGGTCTCCCTCAATTGAGTCTGAGGGCTCTTAAATATTCCAGCAGCAAAACTTGTACAGTTTTCTGGGTTCTACACTATGAATTCCTCCTCTGGATCTGTTGTTTACTCGAACTATCACTTGTTTTTCTGGGTTGGGGAGTTTGACCATGCTAGCTGTCTGTATCATGTGACTGCTCTTTTGTACATGTTTTAATGTTTTAGAACTTGTCTGTTTACCTTTTGACTGTTCCTTGTATAAAAGCTTTTGGATATTAATCTTTTAATTTGTAAGAGAATATTTCAAATAAGTTTGTGTTCCAAAATAAAGATCTTTTTAGAGAAATTATTGTTAGATATTGTTAATGATAAATACAAGTTTATAATTACGAGTTTAATTAAAATATAAGTGTGCTTTGGAATTTAGTGTTTTGTGTTTGAATCAACATTAATTTCTATCAACTTTTATTTGATTATTTACGTGACTGATATGGGGTTCACTTTATATTAATGCTAAAGATGAGCTTTTTTTAAATTTATTTTTTTATATATAAATGTCAAAACCCAGAAGACTATTCTGCAAGAGGTAAATCTAATTATTTTTTTTGAGTGAATGTTTTGTGGTACACATGTTGACCATACTTGATGTTTTGTTCTACAATGTAAATACACACTCACACCCCAAATGTTCTTATCTAGTAACTTATTAGAAATATACACTTTTAAAATAAGCATATTGGCTTCTAAATTTGAGTTTTCTATATGGGGGTGTTATGTTGTGGAACAAACCATCCAAGTATTGTCAATTTTAACACAGAATTTATTTCACTTACAAAACTTAAAATAGGGAAGTCTTAAATTGAATTCGTCTTCCGTGTTTTGACGTCATCCTTTTGCCGCTATATTTTATCCACCAATGATGCATTTAATTGAAGAAAAGTGATAAAGACATTTGTTAATGCGGTTCTTTTTAACTTTCTATTAACCAAATTCTAATACATCATAATATTACAGTATTTTTGATCAAATAAATAAAGCCTTGGTGAGCATAATAGGCTTTTTTAAAAGTAATTAAAAATCTTACTGACCCTAGACATATTGCATATTTCTGCATTAGAGAAAAAACTTGATTTGTGTCCTCTAAGTAGCGTTTATTCACATTGCCACTGAGTGCATGAACAAACATTTACTGTCTACGCTTGCTTTTAAAGGGTTAGTTCACCCAAGAATGAAAATTCTGTCATTTACTCGCCCTCATGTTGTTCCAAACCTGTATGAGCTTCTTTCTTCTGTTGAACGCAAAAGAAGATATTTTGTAGAATGTTTGTAACCAGACAGTTGACGGTAGCCATTGACTTTCATAGTAGAAAAAAAAAAAAAAACATGTTGGAACAACATGAAGGCAAGTAAATGATGACAGAATAAAAAAAATTTGGGTGAACTATCCCTTTTAGCTTGAGTAACATTGGCCATCAAAAAGCTGGCAAATTATTTAAACACTATTTTCCATATATTTGCATAACAAAAGCATATACCACAACATAATATGATGGACTAGATGGTATATACTTGTTATGTTAGAAGCTGGCTGATTTATCATGGATAATATAAAACTGCAGGGAAAACTTAAATGCTTAAAAATACAGTTTATTAAATTTTTTGGTGAGCGCCAAACAAAAAAACACAGTATAAAAGTATAACCAGAACCCAAAGTGTTTTGCAGGGCACCAAGTTAGTGTAAAACTGGTTTAATTGAAACATTTTACATCAAGTTAGCCAATAGTCTGTTGTAGATGCTATAGTAAAATGACACATAAAAGTACCATGGTACTAGCATGTTTATATATGTGCACCATGGAAATGTAATGATATTTTTGAGTAGCTTCATCCATAGTGTGTAAAGACCACCTGATTCAATCAGTATTTTGTGCAATGAAAATCCAGATATTTTTTTGTAAAACATAGTATACATTTACTCAATATTTGGTAGAAAAACAAAGGCACTAGTAGTATTTCCACATTTGGTGAATAGTTCCAGTGGCAAATATCCTCAACACTTAATTTATATTTTTACAACTAGCAGTATAAAACTAGTGTACAGCAGGCAGTAAAAATACTTTAAGGAAACACCATATTTGTGTTTCAAAGCTGTAACACAGAGAGATGAGGATGAAACTGCAATGTGTGGCAGACTGTAAAAGATCTGAAAATGTAGCATGAAGCTGCAATTAAAATCACAAATGGAAAAAACAGTTGCAATTTATCTGAATCACACAAATACATGAACAGTACACTTGGTGTACAATATTTCTTGTTTTTAGTACACAAATGATCAAAGATCTTCATAAATCTGCAAATATCAATGGATGTTGTGCTGGCTGTTAGCATTCTTTTAGCATGTAACCTGGCTAAAGCTATAGTTCACCCAAAAATGAAAATATTTATGCTCATTTATTAATTATCTGTTTTGGCTTCAGAACACTTGGAATATACTGCACAAGATGGACCACATTTATAATATATTTTTAGAGTACATTTCACTCTTTATAAAACTTGAAATCATCCATTCATTGTAAATGAATGACAAATGGCAGTCTTCAAAACTTTTTTTCTTTTGTGTTTCATGGAAGAAAGTCAGTCTTATGACTTTAAAACGACATAAGGGTGAATGTATGATGACAGAATTCAAATGTTTGCATTGAGTTATCCCTTTAAGAAACCATGTCCTTAATATAAAAATACTTTTACCATGTAGAATTCTACCTATTAAGAATACAAGTAGTTTTACAATACAAGGAGATTCCGTAATCTTGTGTGTTAAAAGCCAGAACTAAAATAAAACAAAAATGGTTGAACATATGCCAATCTATACGCTGATGTCAACTAAGAAAATAAGGTCTTCTTATTTCTTTACTACTTGGTTCCAGCAGCGAAATGGCAGCTTTGTAAAAGCCCATTAATACACTCAGTAACTCACTTGTTTTTTTATCTGACCTATAAAACCTGTCTCTATAAAGCATAGACATAAAAATCAGCAAGCCCATTGGGATGTTTATGAGAAAATTGTCTGTAGTGCCCTACAACGAAATATGCTCAGTTCTGACGTCCATAATTATAGATTGATAGTCTTTAGTCTAGTCTTCAAGGTGTCCATTTCCTCAAGCACCCTACTTTTCCTCTCCAGTCCAGTGTAGGAACAAACAGGTATGTCTCTGTGGATGTTTAGTGGTGGTAGTACGGGTGAAACGGTCTCTCGGGGGCACAGATGCTGAGTGCTGAATGCGTGTGAAGCAGTAACCGAGGGAAACGGGAGGTAAAATATGTCACAAAGCCATCGGGGACTTCACCGAGAGCTATCTGAACCTCTGATGGGAGTTCATGATAATGATGTTTCTGTTGAAAAACATTAGAGGTTAGGATAAATTAAATTATATGATTCAAAAGTTTGGGGTCATAAAGATATAATATTATTATATCAATGTGAATTGTTTTTTTGTGGTTTCTGACTGTTGTATGTAGTAGAAACACATTAAAGTTCTAAACACTTACTTTATTTCTCATTGCTCTAAGAAGGTCTCTCACAGAGTTTCCTTTATATGTACGGAATTTTCTAAGATCTACCAGATGGAAAAAGGTTTATATCAGACATGCAAATGTATAGATATGAATGAACACGGAATAAAACATTGTTCATTTCATATACATAAAAAAAATTCCACATTTTTATTCAATATTTCTATACAAAAAATGTAAATAGCAGTGCTTACCAGCCTGCAGCGGTGCCGATATGTGCATCCTCCAGTTGGTTCTCACGACAGATCTGCCGGAGTTCTCCAGACGGGCCACTATAGGGCTGTCTGCCGGCTCTTTCTCTATTCTGTCACTGACATCCTATAGCCAAAGAATGAATTTACTTTCTCGCTGTACCCTTCAACATGCTTCACTGAACATACACAAACACACACCTGAAAGAACTGCAGTTGTTTCTCTGGACTCCAGAAGAAGGGATGTTTGAGGATGGACGCTGCTGAAGGACGCGTCTCTGGTTCTGCATTGATCATCCGCTCAATCAGATCTCTGCCGATCACATCCTCTACAAACACCAAAACAGACAGAAAACCATTAAGGGGATAGTTCACCCAAAAATAAAAATTCTGTCATCATTTACTCACCCTAATGTTGTTCCAAACCTGTAACAAACTCATACAGGGTGAGTAAATGATGACAGAATTTTTACATGCGTACAAATTAATTAAACATTAATTTTACCTAATAAATACCTCAAATCGATCAATAATATTTTAAAACACAACATTTTTGTTATTCATTGACAAGGCTGATTTTACAATTGATTTAATGAAGGGGTCCTATGAAGCTTTTTAACATTTTCAACTTTCTTTAGTGTGTAATGTTGCTGTTTGAGCATGAAAAAAAGTCTGAGAAGTTACAAATCAAAGTCCATTTCATAGGCAGTTATTCTCTATATCAGTGCACACTGTTTCTGAACTCCCTTAAATGCCTTTATTGTAGTCTTGAGTACTACAATCATGAAAACCTATTCTATTAGACCCCAGAAAACAAAATCGAGACTTTGAAAAAGGGCATAATAGGTCCCCTTTAAAAGACACTTGTTAATCAGCCAAACACAGTTATGAATTGATGGCAATGCAATACAAACATTTTTGTGTGACATTTATGGCAGCGATAAGAGTTTCTAAAGAAAGCCGGACACTTCTGAAACAGAGAGTACACATGCACATACAAGCATGCACACAAACCATGAATATCCTCCATAAAGTGGTCGAGGTTATAGACTCCAGAGAGGATATTAGCTTGACGCCGCAGAGTGTCACCAAACGGATGCTGTCCTTTGGACGTCACATAATAAAACACACATCCGGCAGAAAATATGTCCACTGCACTCGTCTAAAGAGATAGAGGAAACAATGCAATGAATTACAATGAAGTTTGTATTTAGTTTTTAAAATTCAGTACACCACAGTATCTGTTTTTTTTAATTCAACGTGTGACGTGTGTGTTTGTCGTACAGGGTTCCCTTTTGGTGCATTTATGAGTAATTCAGGGGCAATCCAGCCTTCGGTTCCTGGTATTCCAGAGCGTAGGCTGAAACTATGGCGACCATCTGGAAGCTTCTTACACAAGCCGAAATCTGAGATCACCGCCCGGACTCGACCCAATGCCCCCGGGAGAGAGAGCAAAATATTCCGTGGCTTTAAATCCCTGTGAACTGAGTATGAGAGGGTCACGTAATTACAAATGACAGCGGGTTGCATATATGCCCTCACTATCCAGTTGGTCATTTAATAAACATCAGTGCAATGCAATACTAGCATGTGCAACTATAACGCATTTTTATGTAGTTACAGGAAGGAAGTTATCGTTGGAATGGTTGCTATGACAACAGTGACTCACCAATGTTGAGGGAGTGAAGGTGAGTGAGGCCACACATTGTCTGGTCCAGCAGAGACACTGGGTTAAGGCCTGAGTAAGGACAGCTTGGGTCCTCCACATACTACATACAAAAACAGAAACACACAAATCACAGTGCATGGGAACAGATGAGTTATACTGAATACTGAAAATGTGATTATACAGTTAAAAAATAGAGAATGCAGTATAGTATAAGAATATTGTTGTATTAGTAGTGGCATATTGGAAAAGTCTTATTCTTTAAGACAATTTTTTCATGTTTTTTAGAAGAAATATCAAAATCCTTAAACCATCTTTTAAAATGAAACATTTTGTATATTTGTCAGAGAACATATATTGAATATAAGTCCCTTTAAGGAAAGCCATTTCACTTGTCATTTCAACCCAACCGCTAGTTAAATTTTAAATTAAATTATTAACCCCAATGGTTGGGTTTGTCCATATTTGACCCAAACATGGGTTGAAAGTGTAGAATTGAATTAAAAAATTCTCATGTAGACATACTTCACAAATAATGATAAAAACAAAAGGCAAAAACATTAGCATCCCTTAAAAGCGTCATTCTGTGCACACACACACAAACACTCATTAAAACACACCTGCTGGAGTGTGGCGGCACACAGCTCTATGGCGATGTAAGTGAACTGTCTGTCCCGCTCTGTGCAGAAGTAACGGATGACGTTGGGATGCTCGTCTGATTCACGGAGGAGCTGAACCTCTCGCTCCGCAAACTCTACACACTCCGGAAGGATACGCTTTACCGCCACACGCCGACCATCAAACTGACCCCTGCGTGCACAAAAACCAGTGAATTTAGGGTAAAGAACAACCAAACCAGTGAACAAAACCAAAATGCTCAGATTACAAAAACTTAAATGAGTATTTCACCGCTGCCAAAAATGGCTTTCAATAAAACTTGTCTGACTATGCAATAGAAAGGCGAATTTTGTCTGAAACCAGTCTGCTATGGATACGCTATCAAATACTGTCTGCTTTGTTTTAGTAGGAAATACTTCTAAACAAACTTTTAGATATAATGGTGTCAAAAGCTGTCAAAAATCCGTTGTTGTTGTTTTGCTAACAAATAAACATGAATTTCTCGTTCCAGGTAACAGAAAACGTGTAAACATTGTTCATTTACACATACTACCGGCAATGTAACAATACAAAGCGGGTTGAAAATTGTCAAAAATACACTTTAACTTCACAACACAGAATAAGTACATTAGCATTACAATCCATGAAAACCCACCGGAACACAAAGGTTCCCGCCGTCCCATGGCCCAACACCTCAGCAGGACTGAAAGAGATTTTACCAACTTCCACAACGTCATTTTGTTCATCTGAAGAATATGAACACACAAATAACATTTCTATGCAATGTGGAAAAAGCTAAGAAATAATACATCTGACATTAGTTACTCACTTAAAAAAACGCCATTGACTAAATTATAGTGAATAACATATAGGTTTATAAATGAAATAAACTGCTTAATTAGATAAATAAGAAAATCAATGGGCCTCACTCAAATAAAAAAAAAAAATACAAGCAGAACTAATTTTTGTAAATTTGTAAAATCCTTCTTTAAAAACCATTCTTATAATTAGTCATATAAAGCATACATTTAATTAAGGATAGCTATACAGCTTGGATTTAATTGTATTTACACAAAAAAATTTTTTTTATCATTCATTAATTAGACTTCGTAGAATAGATCCCATACTCTGTGATTGGCCGGCTGTCGTTATTGGGGCGGAGTCTTTGCTTGAGAATGGCTGTGTTTGATTGGATGCAACAGAGCTAGTCTTCCCTGAATTGCTGTTGTTGTTGTAGGATGATGATGATGAGGGGGAAGTGTTGGACTCTGAGGGAGCGCTCTGATTGGTCAGCCCGGGCAAAGGGTTGGAGTCCACTGACTCTTCAGACCTCAGGGATATTTTGACAGGCTGATCGAAAAAAGAACAACAATCAGTTTTTAAATGTAATTTCTTATATAACATGTATATTATCAGTGTATAGGTCTGTATGTATATAATATATACGTATGTGTTATGTGAATAAAAAACTGTGAATAAAAAGCCTAAATTAACACTGTTCATCATATAAAGCAATCAAGTCTCTTAAGGAAAATTGGACTAAAACGCTCAATTAGTTTTACAATGTCATTTTGAAGCGTCAAATTGGTAGTTGCATATCTGTCAATGGAGGGACAGAAAGCTCTCAGATTTCATTAAAAAGATCTTCATTTGTGTTCCGAAGATGTCGGAATGACATGAGGGTGAATAATAAATGACAGAATTTAAATTTTTGTGAGAACTATCCCTTTAAGCTCACATTATGTGTGTGTGTGTATATATAAAAAGTTATATGTATATAGGTGTATAGGTGGTGTCACCACTAATGATAAATACATTACATATATTAACATCAGAGGGTTACTTTAAAGAAACACTGATACTGATACCAATTAATTCCAAATACCTATATAAATAATTATCAATACCTATATAAATAATCTATAACTCACCCTATTATGTGTTAGCAGGAAGGCAATCCATGCTCCTAGCAGCAGTGTCACCACCAGCACAGTCATGGGGTCAGAGGTCAAGGAGTCTGGCAAAACGGGGGAAGAGCTGTGCTTTGTTACTGGTGGCAACTGTAAACAAAAAATGACAAGTTTGTGCTTGGCTTTTCAAAATGCTTGCCATTTCATCATGCATGAGATTGCCAACGACCTACAATCACTTATTAAGATGCTAGAGACACTGTCCTCTGAATCTCAATTTATTTCACAATTTCATTTAAGAATCTACAGCTCACAAATCAACATTCATGTTAATCCCCCCTGTAGCTAAATCAAGCATTATTCTCAGCATAATTTGCTACATGGAAATAGCCATTATAAACAATCAATCACAATATAAAGGTATCAGAACTATGTCATATTTTCTGTTAATAAGAACTAATATTATATTACCATTATATACATTTTCGACCAAAACTATCATATAGCTTCAGAAGACTTAGAATGTAGTTGCATAGATTACTTTACGGTACTTTTATTTATAGATTACTTTTATGGTACTTTTAATTTCTCCTTTTTGAACATTTTCTGGAAAACAGCACTGCGAACATTATGCAAAATATCATTGTATGTGTTTATCACAAAATAAATAATACACATACAACATAATTGTTAATTTATCAAACAACATGAGGGTGAATAAATGTTTATTCATTTTTTGCTTAAGTGTGGGGAATTATGCATTGGACTCACTGGGTGAGAGGCAGAATGGAAAGAACCAGAACCTCGAGGTGGGATGACATCACCAGAGCGCTGCAGGTTTTCTGGAAAATCTCTCAACATGGTGGTGTGAGCCACAGGAGGGACTTCATGGTGACCTGCTCTCACACACACACACGATGGGTTTTCGTGTTTTATAGGGACATTACATAGACATAATGAATTTTATACTGTACAAAGTAAACTGTATATTCTATCCCCTAACCCTACCCATCACAGAAAACGTTTTGCATTTTCATATTTTCAAAAAACATACTATACTAAGATTTATAAGCTGTTTTCCTCATGGGGACCAAAAGAAGGTCAAGGAACATTTATTGCCATCTTTGTGGACACAGAAATGTAATTTGTAAATGCTATTTCTTTAACTATTTGATTTTATTTAGTTATTTAACTACATTTTTAAACATTAAATCTATTTATAACGTAATATAATATAATATACTATAATATAATATAATAGGCTATATTGTTTTTGATTTAAAAGGCCCCTATTATGGATTTTTGAAAATTACCTTTCATGTAGTTTTTAATATAGCTTTAAGCGAATGAAAACATCCTGCAAAATTTTAAATCTGAAAGTGCACCGTATATAAAGTTATTGTCTTTCAAAAGTAAGAGTTGACTCTGAGTCAATGAAATGAACTGTTTTTCAAACGAGTCATAAGCCGTTTCGTCGTGACGTCAAGATGAAACATTAGCCCGCCCACTTATTGCGTGCGCAGACACCAGGGAAACTTAAACCTCAAACCGGCAGCTGATCCTGTGGATACTGGAGAGCATTGTGTCGAGGAGACGCTGTGTGACACAATGTGACGGTAAAGAAAATTTTTTTTTCACTGCCCAAGGACGAGCATGTGAAGAATCTGTGGTTAAAATGAATCTTTACCATGATACTACAGCAGTATAATCCTAAACTTGTCCTGTTACCTTTATTTTACTAACGACTGCTTCTCAAATATCAGAGTCGGCAAATCGGCTGTGGGCCACTATTACATAAAACTTTGTCAATTAATGCAAATTGTCTGTCGTTCTCACTACTTTGAGGAAATATTAAGCATGGAGCAAGATTTGTTTTACCAATGTTTATGTTACATCAGTCATTCACGCTAGAGTTCGGCTAATGTATTGCATAGCCTAAATGCACTGTGATTGATACAGTTTCCACGTGTTCACCGCAATATAATCGGTTGGACATGCTCTTGATAATGCTGATGGTGAGGAATAGCAACATCTCATAATGTACCTCAAACTGAGTAGTGAATCACTGAAATGTCCTGCTCGAGTCGTCCTTGCGATGGAGGTTCGGGTTGAATGAATGGTTCTTCTTCCAGCGTTTCATCATCGGACTTGCGCTCGGATTGATATAGTAAAATCGACGTCATTGTTCATTACTATGTTTAGTTTACGGTGAAGGAAGCCTCAGGACACGCGGCGCTGTCGGTGTTATGGCAATGGGAATTTTTGTTTTCGACACGTGCTGTACGCGGTAAACCAATCACAACAGACTGAGCTGTCTGGCCAGTCAGAGAAGAGTAGCTCGCGGAAAGGAGAGATTTAGAGAGATTTATTCATTTGGCGAGTCATTTGAGAATTATTGAAAATGTGGTGATGTGCAAATTTATATTATGAGAAAATTAAACAGTTTTTTGACATTTGATGCATGTAAACATATTGTAGGAGACTCCAAAACAACATTAGGAAACTTTAAAATATCATTATAGGGGCCCTTTATTTATATTTAATACATTAATTGTATATAATATAATGTAATATAATATAACAAGCCGCTGTTTTAGGACAATACTTTAAGGGAAGATGATATTTGTTGTGCATCTCTCCACATTTTAATCAGCCCAGCCCAATGGTTTTAAAACTGGTTTAGTTAGGGTCAGAGGTAAGAAAATTAACCTCAGTCCTGAAACTGCTGAACTAGAACTTAACCTGTGGGTGTTGCAGTATTGCACATGCATGTATCTTGAAGTATAAGTATTTAGAGTGCAATTTAGAGAGAGTCTGTGCATACATAAAGATAAATACGTTGTGTGTTCAAATGTATTGGTTGGCCGTACCTATCAGCAGCCACTGATTCTGCAGAGAGGTGCTGCTTCCTGGTGGATATTTCACATCAGTGCTGGGCGTGATCTCACACTCGGGCCGCCCATTACCCATTGTGACGCCAGCTGTGATGGGCCCCTCGATGCGTGCAAGAGTGAGACCTTTTGGCTTCCATGGGAAAAGAATAAGGTTAATCAGAAGGAAGATTTACTATTGGTTTCGAAAAATGTATAGCTGAACTTACCACTATTGCAACACCTTTATGTACAAGGGAGGCAGACGCATAAAGATGAGAGTCCGTCTTGCCAACATAGAGAGTGGGACTATCAAAATATGTACACAAAAATACATAATTAGATTAAAGCCCTATTATGCCCTTTCTCAAAGAATTGATTTTGTTTTTTGGGTCTACTAGAATAGGTTTTCATGCTTGAATGTTCCAAAAACACTTTCACCATTTTACATTGTTGCAGCACCTCTCTTGCCAGGCTCTGTCCCAAATAGCACATTTTATGTGCATTTGCAGGCTTGTGGACTTACAATGGCCGTTGTGTGCGTGTTTCTGTTAAGTCCAAAAGACCGAAGAGTGTCCCATTTGTCATTTTAGTTTTCAGAAGGGTGCTGGTAAGCACTCATTTGCAGCCGATATGTGCCCTCGATGCACACTTTTGCTGAGCCCGAAAGAAGCGGCTTTACGTCACGAAAGTGCGGACTGAGGGGAACACGGCGAGGGCTTAGGATTCCATTTGGGATAGGGTCCCAGTCTGTCAGTAACGCTCTGTTTAGTTCATCTCTCTATGGAGTCCCTCCTTCCTAAAAGCACAATGTGCTCTGATTGGTCAGCTGCTTTTGTGCGTGTTTCAGAAATGTCACCATAACCACGAGTTTCAACACATTACTAACGCAACTCAATCAGGCCTCTCCCGTTTAAAGTAACAAAAGGGAATAACCATAGACTGTAAAAACATATGGACCTAGTGTCACATCACCTGTAGGTTTCTAAAGAGCATTTTTGAAGCCCAAAGTGGGCAGAGTTCTCTCACAGATAACCGAAAATGGGCAAAGAGGCGGGATTAGCTGTGGTGACATGACGGCTAACAGACAGCAGACAAACGGCTAGTAGTGACAGCAGCGGTAATCCACCTGTCACTCAAGTGGCCACGCCCTTAATTATGCAGAACTTAAAGGCTTAATATAATTTAAACGGAGTTATAAAAAAAAAAGCCCCCCCTCACAGTTGGCATGAAGGACAAAATTAGCAATATACACCAAAACTACTTTTTGTACCAGGCTGTAAACATATTTTTTTCTATTATAAATATGGCCATATTAACATGGGGGGTATATGGGATTGACTCTCTTTAGGTGTCTGTCTAAGGGTCAATCGATGAATTGCAGTACTAGACACTTCCATGTTGGATTCAAGAGAGAGACCGGAAGGTTGCCGCTTGGTAATAACTTGATTTTATAATTAATAGAGAGGGCAGGTATGACATCAGAACCCGGAAGTCGTAATTCGCCGCTGGTTCTTTGGAGATTTTCCTATGGGGTTTTATAATGCGTTTTTTTTCTTCAATTCATGACGATACTTTGACTTTTTGTTCACTGCACACACACCCAAGCTGTCTTATCTAGTAACTTAACAAAAACGTCTATAAAAATGAAGATTACTGCTTCAAAAATTGCGTTGTCACTGTGGATGTGTGTAATTACGGTGTAGAACAAAATATCAAAGTATAGTCAAGTTATGTTTATTTCTCATTTTTAATTGGACTGTCCCTTTAAGAGAGTGTGTGGAATCATGCATTGGACTCACTGGTGAGAGGCAAGCTTTATTTTACACAGAAATCGAAAAACCCCATTATAAAACTATCATAAGAAAATCTCGAAGGAACCAGCAGAGAATTAGTCTTCCGGTTCTGACGTCATTCCTGCACCACTCTATTGCCTTACTCTATCAGTTACATGGAAGAAAGAATGTCATACAGGTTTGGCAAGAAATGGTGAGTAAATGATGACAGTATTGTATTTTTGAGTTACCTACCCCTTTAAATAAATGTTTTGTTTTTTTTAAATACCGTACTATTGTAAGATTGTCTTACACTAGCTGAGTCTTAGTGCTGTGGTTCTCCTTTGTGAACTGGTAGGCCCACTTCATGGTCTGGGACTGTGTGTTTTCTGCAGTGAAGGTCAGGTAACGCAGTGTTTCTGTTGACACTGTCAGGTGAGGAGCTCGCCGCAGACTGTCCTGACTCCACAAGTAGAACCCTGCCACTGGAGAATCAAACTTCTGCATCCACAAGACCTCACCAGAGTCCCGATCCACCGTAACCACCAGACCGTCCCCACTGGATGCAAAGTGTGACATCTCTGTGATACACAGACACACGTAACCACAATGAAATCCAAAAACATCCCCAACATACTCATATGCATTCACAAATTCAGTAGATTGGTTTGTAAAATCTGTGCATGCATAGTGAGGAACCTACTGTATTCATATTTTTTGTCATCATAGAGAGGGGCGGAGTAGTCGTTGTAGGTGGCATTCCAGCGGAGCTCCTGAGTCTTCGTATCATACATGGTGATCATATATTCTGCAGACATACCATGCGTCACATGATTTGGGGGCAGTTCGATTTTTTTATGTTTTTGAAAGAAGTCTCAAAAAACAGTAATATTGTGAAATATTATTACAATTTATAATAGTTATTTTCTATTTTAATATACAACCCCATTTCCAGAAAGGTTGGGACATCTTTTAAAATGCTATAAAATTAAGAATCTGTTATTTGTTCATTCTCTTGAACCTTTATTTAACTGACAAAAGTACAGAGAAAAGATTTTCACTCACCAACTTAAAGGTGCCCTAGAATGTGAAATTGAATTTATTTTGGCATAGTTCAATAATAAGAGTTCAGTACATGGACATGACATACAGTGAGTCTCAAACACCATTGTTTTCTCCTTCTTACTTAAATCTCGTTTTTGAAAAACACCCCTGAAAAATAGGTGAATCTCCACATAACACCGACTGTGACGCAACAGTCGGGATCATTAATATGTACGACTCCAAAAATGTGCATATGCCAGCCCATGTTCAATGACAGGCGGGACTGCGCAGCCGAAGCATGGCAGTTGTTCAGTGTTTGGATGTACAAATGAACACAAAAGTATTTAGTTCCTTCATCCGAGCCTCTGAAGAAACAATGGGTTAATTTTATTTTCTCTGGAAATTTCCAAACATTTCACCGACGAGACTGTTTCCTCAACTTGGACCAATACAGAGCTGGCCTCGATGAACCTCGTCTGAAAATAAATCGATCGAGCTACCAAGCAACACTTTCTGATGTGTGATTGTTCAAGTTCAGACAGATAATCTTTCTCTCAAAATCGTTCAATACTGTATTTACATCATCGTGTTTGCATCGGTGGAAGCATTAGAGAGAGTGCAGAAACTGCGTTGCAATGATAAGATCTTTATTCTCGCGATCAACACACTGTCATCTGTTTGCTCAATGCTCATCACGGCAACATTTTATGTGATGGGAATATATCTAAATACTTTAAAAGTATTCGAGAGAGTTTCACATGTAATACGTAGCTATTTCATATGCAAGCATGTCAGCCAATCACAGCAGAGGCCGGTTACACACAGCAGACACGCCCCTTCAAACAGAGCTTTCAAATAAGAGGCTAAAATCAGGCTAGGAAAAATGCCTTTTATTTCTAAATTATGACTATTTTTGATCTAAAAAACATACTAACATTATAAGGGAAACCCAGAAAAAATTATACAATAAAAATAAAAACCATTCTAGGGCACCTTTAATTTGCCTTCACTATCACTTTTATCAATTAAATGCATACTTGCTGAATAAAAGTATACTTTTTTTTTTTTTTTTTTTTACTTTTTACTGTATTTTTTATTTAAAAAATGTGACCTTGGTGAGCATAAAAAAGACTTCTTTCAAAAACACGAAATAATTCACTAGAATGTGAATAGCCACTAGAAAGCATTGCAACTAAATCTGTGAAAATTTCACGATGTCAGCTGTAAAATATAATCTTTTTTTTTTATTTATCCTTGGTGGTTACCAGGTGATGCAATGCAGTTGCTAGGGTGTTCTGGTTGCAATATTACCATACATGTTAAATATATTGGATATAAATAAATAAATATAAAAAAATATATGTGCAGTTTCAGAATGACTGAGGGTGTATATAGAGGAATCTGATGTGCAAAGGGACACACATAGACAGGCATGAGTGTGCTGAGTTATAAGACAAGGTGCATGTATGTGTGTTCGGACCTGTGCGGCCAATGTACAGCAGAGGGGCAGAGGGGCAAATGGAGTCTGAGGAGGAGGTGCTCAGACTTGTCTGTTTTTCACCTGTCTGAGGATCAACCACAAACCAAGTGTCCTCTTTTTTACCTGGGGAATGTAGACAGTACAATAAATGAGAGTGCAGCTTTCCACGGGTTTCACATTTTATGAACATGCTATCAGGGTTCCCACACCCCTTAAAGGGATAGTTCACCTAAAAATAAAAATTCTGTCATTAATTACTCACCCTCATGTCGTTCCAAACCTGTATGAGTTTCTTTCTTCTGTTGAACACAAATGAAGATCTTTTTGATGAAATCTGAGAGCTTTCTGTCCCTCCATTGACAGCTACGCAACTACCACTTTGACGCTTCAAAAAGTTCATAAAGAGATCGTAAAACTAATCCATATCAATTGAGCGGTTTATTCCAATTTTCTGAAAAGACTCGATTGCTTTA